>WOVY01005064.1:0-94642 GCA_013436015.1 Rhipicephalus annulatus
ATTATAGATATTATACCAGACACGAAAAATTGTGATGGGTGGCATCAAGAGTTCGATAGTGGAAATTGGCATGTAAAATGAAAGGTCTGTTTCTTTTGTGAACACTGATCCAAATGCGCTACTAAAGATGTTTGCGCATTCAACGTCACTTACAGGTTTGCCGGCACCGTCGGTAAAGTTAGTAGACTGCGTGGGGGAGGGGTTGATTATTTCAAAAAACTTGCGTGGATCACTTTTTAGAATGATCGGCAAGTTATAGTTATAGAAAGAGTGTTTTGCTTCGCATATCTTTCCTAGGTAGTAATGTTCGGGTACATAGTATTTTTCCCATGCGCATTGGCTTCCCTTCTGTTTGGCTGAACTAAAGAGGCGTTTCTTTTTGTTTTCTAGGCGTTTTAATCTTTTGGTGAACCAGGGCTTTTGAGTGTCGGTCTGGAAATCGAATGTGGGTATATGTTTGCTCACAAGATAATCCACTTTGTCCGCAAATAATTTCCAGCTATCTTGCACTGATCCATTTTGGGAAAATGATTCGAAAGATGGAGAGAAAGAGCGAAGTTCAATGATAGCTGTGTAATTATCTGTGTCATAAAGACGTATAGCTTTTTTTACTTTGCTGGCGAGACACCGGTTTGAACGTAAACTCAACATGAATTACCTTGTGATCGCTAATTTCTGGAAGATACGAAATGGCCGAAAGGCTGTCAGGGTGATCTGTTAGTATTAGGTTAAGGGTATTGGCGCATGTTTGAGTTAAGCGAGTTGGTTCAGTTACAAGTTGGGTTAAGTTAAAGTTAAGGCACACATCAAGAAAGTCGTGCGCTTCGGGTACTACTGACGTCAAAGTAATTTGGTTTACGCAGTCAATGAGAGGATGATTGAAATCCCCAAAATGAAGAGTGTGGGCGTGAGGGTATGCAGTACATAAATCATTTAACGTGTCGTTAAGTTTATTAGCAAAGTTGGGAGTGCTGTGGGGAGGTCTATAACAGGCACCAAATAAAACAGTTTTAGGAGTGGCATGGTAAAGAAGCCATATAATTTCGAGGTCAGTCTGAATGTTAAGCGCATTACAAGAAATGTCTTTGCTGATTGCAATAGCCACGCCCCCGCCTCGCCTGTCTATACGGTCCTTGCGAAACACTGTAAAATTTGGAAGGTCTGTAAGAACTTCATGGTCGCTATTGTCACTGTATAGCCATGTTTCTGATAAAACTAGTATTTTGCTAATCGACGAGGAAACAAGATTATAAATGACGTCTCGCTTTGGAAGAAAACAGCGTATATTAGTAAAAATAACTGATGGCGAAAGTAGTGGGCGTGGGGTGGATCTGGGGCCATGACGCGCGTTCGGATTGCAAGGAACTAGCTATAGTAATGATTTCACGGTTTGTGACAATTCCTCAAATATGTAGCGTTTCTTGCCCATGCGTAGTGCTTTGAAGGTAAACATAAATGGACATGACTGGGACCTAGCGAAAGCGATAAGATGCCTGCGAGCAATTTGAACTGTTGCAGAAAAGTCTTCGCCAACGCTATAACCGGTGTTTTTAGGTTTAGCGTTATAGGTTTAACTTCTTGATTGGTACTAGGGCCGGAATTGTTTCTACGTCACCTGCTTGCAGCAACAAGGAATAAATGACACTCGCGCATTCAGCGGCAATGGCAATGCAACACTGTGGGCTCGGTGACTGTACCAAAAAGTAATTACTAGATTTTTTAGCGAATAGACTGTGTGAATTACTGACCTGCATGGCAAAGGCAAACGGAATAGTGAACTGCGCTGCTGCACAGTCACCGAGCCCACAGAGCGCAGGCGGACGGTGTTGGTCTTTTATAGGAGAGGTAGTGGCTGATGTCGGTGGCGATGCTGTTTTCCGCGATAAAACCAGGTATCCGGCAGGGCAGGAAAGGGTGAGGGGTGGCGCTTCCATGCACGCTGAAGCGTGAACGAGGTGGCGTGTCCAGTTGCCAGCGCCAGTCCCGCAACTGTGAGTCGCTAGGATCAGTGAGGCTGCAGATTGGGGCAGCACAGGTCCAGAAAGCATGACTGCGGCGATGAGGGCGTAGGTCTGCATGGCAAAGGCAAACGAATTAGTGAACTGCGCTGCTGCGCAGTCACCAAGCCCACAGAGCGCAGGCGGACGGTGTTTGGTCTTTTATAGGAGAGACAGTGGCTGATGTCGGTGGTGACGCTGTTTCCCGCGATAAAACCAGGTATTCGGGAGGGCAGGAAAGGCTGAGGGGTGGCGCTTCCATGCACGCTGAAGCGTGAACGAAGTGGCGTGTCCAGTTTGCCTGCGCCGGTCCCGCAACTGCGAGTCGCTAGGATCAGTGAGGCTGCAGATTGGGGCAGCACAGGCGTTGCCGTAGTGTGTACTAGTACGCTAAAAAACTAACACTCAAACGCTTCTCTGGCAATCCTTAAAGTTTTGTTTACCTCGGCTACACTTTATTGTAACAGTGAGATGCTGGTGGAGTGCTCAAACTTCAACTTCTTAGAGCCACCTGCGCTTAGATAAATCCAACTAACTGTGGCCTGTACAGGTACGGCTCCCAGCGAATGTAGGCTAGCTTAGGCTGAGTCCGCCATACATGTCGGCGGCGCTTCTGGTTTTAAGGTGGTAGGCCACTCAAAAACAAAAAAATTTTTAAGGGCAGGCAGCGTTAAAATAACTTTATCCCCAAAAAAGCATGTCTTATTTAATTTACCCAGCTATTTACAGTACAAAATATTCAATATTGAATTATTGGGAGGTAATCTGTCAAAAATTGCATTAGAAGTACTAGCCACGCCAGCTGTGATAAGTGACTAATGGGTGGCTTTATTCAGTAAGCTTTGACATTTGGTGTAACTAATGGCTTGAGCTATGCAGTGAACTGGAATAAATATTATGCAGTAAATATCAAGGAAGTAATACTAGAAAACCAAAAAACGAGAAAAAAAGAGCCAATTTAGTCAGATTCTGTTGGAGAATTCAGCTGTGAACACAAAAATATTCGATGGATTTTTTTATTCTAGTTCACTGCACACATATACATGTTGTAAATCATTGTGCGAAATTTCAGTTCAAAGTATACGCTGAGAAATCCATTATAAAAGTGTGAGTCGCAACATTTGGAGCAAATCGTTATTTTCAGAAAAACGAAAAGAAAGGTTTCCGAGCTTGTAAAAAGGGTCAAAATCTACACATGCAGGCCTAAAATGCACCAAATTCATAGATGGGTCCTTCTGCGGAAGCCTTGGTGTCTCCTTTGTTGGGGTTGATTGATTGATATGTGGGGTTTAACGTACCAAAACCACTATATGATTATGAGAGACGCCGTAGTGGAGGGCTCCGGAAATTTAGACCACCTGGGGTTCTTTAACGTGCACCCGCCTTTTGTTGGGGGTGGCTGCTTGTCTTTTTTTTCCTGCCTTGTTTTGTCCCATCCGCTGACTTGCGCTTAGCATTCTGCATGCGCAGGTGATCCCTGGCGATGCAAGCTCTCGTCGTGTGGTACCCTGGTTCTATGCCAGCTTGCCTCAGGAAATCTAGGGTGCTTACACTGCCATTATTAAAGTGTGCCTCAGCATCATGCAAGGCAAACATTACTCTAGGGAAGCTTACGTAGACCTCTTTTGGTGCCCGCTGCCATTTTAGTCCATTGAAACACTCATTAGCATTTTGAGTCTTTCCATCAAGGCACTTCATTAGAAGTTCATCAGAGCACAGATCACTGTAGCAGTTTTAACTTTGTTGAGCACATCATATAGAAGTCCACCTTTGTGTACATATTTTTCACGGCCGAGTGCTTCAACCCTTTTGTATCCGCCCGAGCTTTTCGGTGCAAGTGGACACAGGTAATGTCTCGGCTGCTTGTCGGTAGAGCTGCAATGAAAAATACTGGCAAGGGTAGCCTTTTTCATTACAGAAAGGTTCCCCACATTAGCCCTTATGGTGATGCCATAGTAGTTTTGCAGGCGGTCAATGAGGGCATCATTGAGCTATCCCTTACCACCGAGTCCACGCACTGTTTTCTTCAGTTTTCTGAGGTGGCAGCCAACACGCTTCTGGACATGCCCACTACATTACAGTTCCTGCACACTGTCTTGTCTATACATGTCTTTGACAGCGGCATAGCTCTTAGAATTACCATCACCGTAGTACTGCAGGTAGTTCAAATCTCTTTGGCTGTTCGACCTTTCAAATATTCGGTATAGGCCAACCGCCTCCACATTTCCAGAACTTCTTTCTTGGTTTGCTTGACGAAGTGTGGTTTGCCTTCCATTTTGGTAGAAAGCAATATCTTGCCTCAAATCGATTTTGGTTTTACAAGACTTACATGAACTAGAAAAGGCCTGAACATCAATAACCTTTCCCGTCTCAACAAAAATCACAGACACACAACCGTTCGAAGATGAATGGCCACGCTTCTGCCACGTGCCATCACCTAAAACACCACCTTCGGCACTCCCCACAGCACGACGAACTTCCACAGCAGCGTATGTCATCGACTTTGACGCCACTTTTTCTGTCGCTGCAGAAAGCCGAGATGACAATTTGTCGCAGGCGGAGTGACGTGTATGAGCAGGAATTTTCATCACTTTAGAAAAAGTTTAGGCACCAGCGAGCCCTTTTCCTAACTGACGCATCGCGCAAACCAGACGTAAATTGTTCTCATTGGCACGAGCCATCTTTCTCTAAGTATGAAATGGGTGTTTGAACTCACAGTCGGTACACACGACCGCACAAGCCGAGCATATTCCTTGGTGATAGCGTTCCTCGAACTTCAGGGTTGTGTTTATGCATTCGGAACATTCCAGCGATGAAAACACTGAAGAAAGAATACCAATGTCAATTATCCAGTTCCCTTGGAGCGCAGAATTCTCTAGTGGAGCCTTGCACGCCTTGTTTACCTTGTACACCTTGTTTATGTCCCCATGCTTCTTCATGGTTGCCGAAATACTGGTGTCTGTGTCAGTAGGCATCCTCGTCGTCGTGTTGCAATTTCCAGCAAACTTGCGCTTCCTCGTCTTTTGTGTTCTGCACTTCCTCATGCTGGTCGTAATAAGGTCCAGGTGGCCTAAGGATACAGCACTAGTAGCATTGACACGTAGAACAAATGCAGAAGGAAGCCTGACGTAGCCTGACCAAGGCAAACAACAAAATTCCGACGAGCATCGTGCGTTCCCCTTGCGGCTGTTGTTAGAGAATAACGAAGACTTTTAAACACAAAGTTGTATTTAATAACATCATCTCATATAACAGTCACAATAAAATGCATAAAGTATTTTGAATAGCATTATTATAGACAAAACACCACTTGCTTTTGAAAGGGATTTTTCGAAACCCAAAGCACAGTTTGAAATGTGGTTTCGGATTTGCTACAGGAGCTTAGGGTATAGAAAACTTAGTGTACCTCGCTAACTAATGACGCTAGGAGGATAATTTTGTTGCAACATATATGTGAATGTTTGGGCGTGCAAGAAAAAAAAATAACTAAAAATTTATTTTGCGAAAAAAAACAACTTTTGAAGGTGGCCTACCACCTCAATGATACGGGATTCCGAAGAGTAAGACTAGCTGTACAGTATAAAGCCTTGCCATCAGTTAACCTGAAAAAATCTCTGAATGAACTATTGTGTGTTCGCTTATGGTGTCCGCAGAAGGAGCGATGAGCATCAATGCGACGGCATTCGGCCAAGGCACACTAGTTTCAAGAAAAGCAACCGGGCAGACTCGCGCCACTTCACCAACTCATACGTGAAAACATAGGACTGCCATTCGCTCCGCGTTAATAAAATAACCTGATGAGATGGTTTCCTGCCAATTCAATTTGTTTTTCAGCAATCGGCTATGGAGTTTCACCGGTCGGTTTACACGTGCACATCAGTACACACTGACACAGCTCCTGTGCTAGCGTATCGTCGCTTCCCCCGCCGAGATGGTCGGGTGGCTAAGGTATTCCGCTGCTGACCCGAAGGCCGCGATATCGAATCCCTGAAGTGGCAGCTGCATTTCCGATGGAGGCGGAAATGCTGTACGCCCGTGTGCTGAGATTTAAAAGCACGTTTAAGAACCCCATGTAATCAAAATTTCTGGTGCCTTCTACTACGGCGCCTTTCATAATCATATGGTGGTTTCTGGACGATAAACCCCACATATCAATCAGCATATCGTCGCTTGCACAAGAAAGTGCACGTTCATCAATTAAGTAAGCGTGCGCTCATCGAACATTAGCATCGACATTCAGCTTTTGTGCGCGGAAACTTTAATACACAGAAAGAACCGCCTCTTTGACTCGGAAGTAACACCTTATAAACCACCTCACCTCCTTGGTAATTTTTATATTTTTTCTGTCTATATCTTCAAAAAAAGGAAGTTGGTAGTTTTCACAGCGTTACGTGGTACGTGGCCGGCAGCAGTTTTCCTGTTATGAAGACGCATCGCGTCTGTCTTCAAACAGCGACCCGGGAAGCAGATCGACGTGTTTACTTACTGTGCTAAATCAACTACACAAAGAAAATGATCTCAGTGTATCAACTCTGTCGCTAAAAAAGCTACGCGACGTATTTATGTGATTGCTTGTGCTGCTAAGGGCTTATTTGTTTGGCCTTTTCTCTGTCTTTAGCACTTCGCTTATTTTTCCCCTTTTTTTCATATGTTTCTATAATGCCCTTGTTTATTTATTCCGACCATGGATGTTTACTGTTTTTTGTGTTTTTTAAGTAAGTTCATTCATAATGTATGCCACGTTTTTGTGTGACCGCTGTGAAGCTGCCCAGTGTATGAGGTGGCCAGGTTCCCCTCAAGCTGCTCAATGCAGCTTTTTTGCCTGGTCATTCTCGCAACTCTGTTGTTGTTGTTGTGAATAAACAATTTAATTCAATAGGGGCGAAGCTCTTTAGGGTGTGGGTCGTGTCCCTCATAGTGGTATAGTAGTATCATAAGTAGCCACTTTACTTAGTTTGCAGAATTGTAACTATAAGGCACTAGTGGTTTTTGTATAGTTGATGTTTCGAATAATTGACAGACAGACAGACAGACAGACAGACAGACAGGCAGCCAGGCAGGAAGGCAGACATGCAGGCAGGCAGGCAGGAAGGCAGGCGTCCGAACAGATGCACGCATGGACGGACTCATCAACGCTTTCACAAACGGATGGATGAATGGAAGAACACATGGACGGATGAATGGATGGACGCCTCGCCCCACTCATATCATTCACTCCACAGTTATGTTGACAATTTAACCAGTTTTTCACCGCACCATCAGCGTAGTTGGGCATGGCGTAGTGTTAGAATACTAGCCTAGGAATATGAAAGGGACAAGTCTAAATTCTTAGGTTTTTTCTGTCAAATGTAATTCTTTTTCTTTTTTAAAGTCTTGAGCTTGTAGTCTACTCTAGTAGCCCTAGGTCTGTGCCATAACTAATTCATAAATTATTTACGTGCTAGAAGTAGCCGCTTTTTTTTCCTTTGATTGTGTTGCGGTTGTCGTTTTGAGAACGGATCATTGACGATATATGCTTGGAGTGGTATGATAACGAAAGTTTTTTAAGTGGTTATAACAGAAGAAAAGAAGAAAAAAGTGCCGACCCGTACCTATCTCTCCTTACAAGCACATCTCACCAGATCAGCACAAGATTGGGGTATGGGGAATAAAAGATATATGGAAGGTAAGATTAGAGAAGAGAAAAAAAGGGAGGTGAGGGTCATTCGTTCTGCTTTCCGCAACGGACTCACAAGCCCCCACGTGTTATGCGCAGCTGACTAGAAAAGCTCCCGAGGGCCGGAGAGGTATCGTCATAGAGAGGAGGACAACGGGTGGTTGGATTGGTGTGTCGTAGAAAGCACGTGAAGCACTATCCGAAGTGCGTAATCTCTGTACGGAAAAAACTGTGGTTCGTAGCATTCACTAATACAAGTCCAGTGGACCTCAATGAGGAGGCACTAATATTCCTTTAGGGCATAAGCGCTCAAATAGTGCCGAAGTCTTGAGGAAGGGGATGAGGGCAGCTTGCGCGCGCTTAACCAGGCATGCGTGCGCACACGGAAAGTTAATCACATCGAAAGTGATCGTGGAGAGACTCAATTCGCTGTAAGCACTCAAGAGTGATCTGCGCGCGTTCGAATACTCCTCACACACGAAGATAATGTGATGGAATGTTTCGGGCTGCGGGCAATGACGGCAGTTTGGGTCTCCCCGTCACAACTGTCTGTGAACCCAATCCATTGTGCGGTAGCAGCCGATGCGCAGGCGGAGAAGGAGGGCACGCTCCTTTCTCGAAAACTCAGTTTTCGGGAGTGGGTGTGGTGGCTGCCCTGCCGCAGCTCGTGGGTCCAGGTGGCGAGCGGTGACGGAGCACCGTTTGCGAAGTCGCGCAACATCGAATGTGCTCACCGCGGTAGTCACAGGGGTTCCCGGAGAGTGTGCATCCTTAGCGAGCTCGGCGGCGGCTTCGTTGCCGGATATTCCAACGTGTGCTGGTATCCATTGCAGCACAAGATCACACCCGAGGTCCTGCACTGCTTCGAGATTTCGCGTGATGCGCGTGGAACCCGGAGGTCTGCGGGAGTCCTGCGCGAGTAGTTGCAGAGCAGCACGTGAGTTCGAGAAAACGGCAGCCGACGGAACTCTCAGTTAAAGGAGGGCATTGGTAGTAAGGTAAAGCGCGGTGAGTTCGGCTATTGTCGACGATGGCTCGCAGGCAAAGCAGCATTGATTGTGAAGCTCCAGCGAAGGCACCACACACGCAGCCGTGGCACAACCGTCGTTAGACACTGAAGCGCCAGTAAAGAAGAGGAGTCGCCCCGCGAGAAGTTCGTTGAAAGTGGCGGCAGTTTCGTGCCGAAGCGCACACTCTGGCGTCGTCCGCTTGCTTGCCACTCGCGATAACCGTGTCCGAATCTTCAGAAGGCGGTGCTGGCAGGGCCCGGCACTATAGTCATTCGCATTCGGTGAGCTAGGAATGAGGCGTAGAATGCCGCAGCGCTTTGACCCATCCGTGAGTGTGGAAGTGAGGAGAGCCTGAGTACCAGATGCTGCCCGTGGCGCGAGCCTTTCATACGCTCTATGTGATTTAGCGCTCGAATATAAGCTCGGAGTAACATTGGCGTGTCTCCCACCTCAGCGAGTGTTGGGCCGATTCGAGATGATCTGGGCAAGCTGAAAAACTGGCGAATCGCAATAAGATGCGCTGTGTCCAGTGTCTCCCAGTTGGAATGCGTAAGCGCCGCGAGAGTAAGGCTGTACAAAATGCGCGCCGCAGTCATTCCGTTATAGATTCGGAGAGCTAGGGACAGTGTGCATCCAGTGCCGCGAGCAAGGAGCACTCGTGTGGCGGAGGTGACCCTTCGCGCGTTGCGAAGCTGGTTGCTGACCGCTGGTGACCAGTATAAGCGTTGGTCCAGCTGCACTCCGAGGTAGGTCACTCGCCTCTTCCAAGGGATGGGGATTGCTTGGAGAGTGAACTTCAGTGTGTAGCGCTAGGTGCCATAGCTGGGGTGCAGCATCATCGCTTCAGTCTTCGCTGGTGAAAGCCTCATCCCCCTGCCCGTGACGAACGCGTCAATAGAATCCAGGACTGTTTGGACACTGGTGCGAATACACCGGCCACTGGGCACAGGTCCCATCACGAACACCGAATTGTCGTCCGGGTAGACCGCCACGCGCACATCCGAGGGAAGAGCACGGGGAATGTAATCGTCAATATCAGTCAGGGCGAGATATTGGCAGCGATGTACGTGAATAGGAGACCGGTCACTCCGAAATGGCGCACCGCGTTCAGGATGGTGGGGTGTGGCAGGGAGTTGAATGCCGTCTTGATGTCTAGCAGGATGAAGTAGCCGGCCTCTCCTTCGTGCTGTGCCTCCTCTGACGTAGTGATGACGTTGGCAAGGGCGTTGGCAGTGGCACGCGAACGGCGGAAGCCACACTGTGAAGGCGAGAAAACATCCAATGCCTCGGCAATACATTCAAGTCGCCTCAGTGTCATGGCCTCGAAGAGTTTGCCCGCTTTGGAGGTAAAGGAAACAGGGTGATAGGCTGCTGGCTCCGAGGCGGGTTTGCCCTTCTTGGGCACGGGAACGACGATGGCTTCGCGCCACTCTTTCAGCACTATTGCCGTGCGCCACACGTCGTTGTGGCCACACGTCGGCGGACTGATCGATGTGACGAAGCATCTGGTATGTCACGCTGTCAGCGCAGGGCGCTGAGCGCTGTTTGCGCGACGCCAAAGCCAGGCGCAACTAACCGAGAGTGAAATTCTCAGTGCATAAAGCGCGTATTTGATTAAGCATGCCGGCGGTGAGGAAAAAGCGGCGAGGCTTGTACCATTCTCTGCGATGGTGCCGCCGGAGTAGGGAAACTTCGGGCAAGCTTTCGGGAGCACTGAGGCGGAGGGTGTCAGCCAGTAGCTTGGCCATTTGCTGGTAAGTGCGACAATGTGCAACAGCAATGACGAGGGCTGGGAAACGTAACTCAATGGGTCAGAGGACGGCATCGAACATCCTCGGTACTCGGCTGCTCGGCCGAGTACGGAGGATGTTCGGATGTTCGGCAACCGAGGTACTCGGCTGCTGACCCGCAGGGCGCGGGTTCGAATCCCGGCTGCGGCCGCTGCATTTCCGATGGAGGCGGAAATGTTGTAGGCCCGTGTGCTCAGATTTGGGTGCACGTTAAAGAACCCCAGGTGGTCTAAATTTCCGGAGCCCTCCACTACGGCGTCTCTCATAATCATATAGTGGTTTTGGGACGTTAAACCCCACATATCAATCAATTGTACTTAAAATTATTTTTAAGTATGACTTCTGCACAAGTCTTGTCACACCTTCATGCCACAATCATATCGAACGAGTGTTCAAATCTATTTATCATGTCCGTGACAATATAGATACACACATGATAGGGGTGCCCTGTTGTAACACGTATATTGATTGATATGTAGGGTTGAACTTCCCAAAACCACCATATGATTATGAGAGACGCTGTACCACGTATGTCAGGATTGTTTTTCTAATATGCCTTGTATTTCCTGACGAAGGTCAGTGAATACAAGGCATAATATAAAGATTTATATAATAGAATAATAGATTATATGGCGTAAAACAAGGAAAAACATGCCGATAGGCTCGTTTTTCTCGAGTCTAATTGTCTCCAGTATGTGCCACACAACATAAACTGGAGTGGTGATGATGAGTATGCTCAGATGAAAACAGGGGACGCATAAATAACGCTCATACTTATTTTCTCCGCGCACTTGAGCGGCCGGCCTGGTCGTGACTCAGACGGGAAAGGTACTTCGAACAAAGGGTTTAAGACGTGGAACGTGGACTACTTCGGAGGCACGGTAACGACGGTCTGAGGAACCCTCGATGTGAGTGACAAGGTAATAGACGAGGGATGACGTTCACAAACAACGTGAGGTCCGAGAAAGCGTGACTGAAACTATGCACACAATCCGGGTGTACGAACAGGCGTCCAAAGTAATACTTCATCTCCAGGACGGAAGGTGACGTCTCGACGAAAGATGTCATAGCGTTGCTTGTGGTCTTGTTGACTGGTAACAGAATCAAAAGTTGGGCTAGTTGGATATGCATGGTAGAACTATCAGTTAAAGCGCACAAAAAACAGACAAGAAGAGAGGACAAGCGCTTGTCCTCTCTCCTTGTCTGTTTTTCGTGCGCTTTAACTGATAGTTATACCTTGTTGACTGGCATCGCTGTTTAGTTGAGCACGTTGCCTTATGTCAGCGAGCCTGGAGACGAAGTGTTCTGCCGTAGTCGTGGACAGTTTTGTCGTTAGATTGAAGAAAGAGGCGTCAATAATGAATCTAGGCGCACGATCATAGACGAGGAAGAAAAGTGAATACCCGGCGGTTCGTTGAACAGCAGTGTTGTGTGAAAACGTTACCAACTCCAGAATTTCATTCCAGTTATTGCGGTTAGGTCCGATGTACATGCGTATCATGTCGATGAGAGTGCGGTGGAGTTTCTCTGTCAGGCCATTTGTCCGCGGGTGGTAAGTGGATGTGGTCTAATGAACTGTGCCACAAGTTTTTATAATTTCGTCAAGAACCGTGGAGAGGAAGACCTTGCGTCAGCCACTCAACAATGCGCGAGGTGCACCATGACGCAACACAATAGCTTCTCAAAAGAAGGCGGTAACGTCTGACGCAGAGCTAGGGCGAAGAGGACTGGTCTTCGCGCATCCTGTGAGGTGGTCGAAGGCTGTGACAATCCAGCGATGGCCCGCTGGAGTTACGGTAAGTGGTCCGACGAGTTATATCTTGACAACGACAAAGGTGTATCAGGACATGGAATGGTTTGTAATAAGCCAGCAGGAGCTGAAGTTGGTCGTTTCTGGCGTTGAAAATTTCGCAAGAAGCCACATAATTAGCCACGAAGCTAGAAAGACAAGGGCAGAAGAAACGGCTCCTAACGCGGTTGTAGGTGTTCTGAAATACTATGTGTCCTGCTGATGGGTCATCGTGCAATGCTTCGAGAACTTGTTTTCACAGCGGATCGGGAAGTACTCGCTCCCACTGATGCCCATCAGCCTTGTGAGTATAGCACTGTAGGACATTGTTCTCTAGCTTGAACTGCCGTTGCTGACTACGTAGTCTAGCATTAGGTAGAGAAAATGAGTCATTCAAGTATCCGATAATGCGGTTAGAGTAGGGGGTCGTCAAGTTGGCACGAGGCAAACTAAGCGCTGCTGTTTAAAGATAGTGACCCAGCAGCTGCCATGGTTGAGTGAAGAGAAAGCCGCTTGATCACCTGAGGTGTGTTGGGGATGCGTGGTTGGCGATGAAAGTGGCAGAGGGCAGCGAGAGAGAGCATAGGCATCCTGACGCTGTTTGCCACACCTGTACACAACGTCAAAAGTGTACTCTTGCAAACGGACTATCCAGCGATCAAGGCACCCGTAAAAATTCTTCAGTGAGGATAACGAGCATAGGGCATGATGGTCAATTTTTACAGTGAAGTGGCATCCATAAAGATAAGATCGAAATCTCTGGATGGCCCAAACAACAGCGGCACATTCCTGCTCTGTTATCGAGTAGTTCTGCTCCGCAAGTGTAGTGCGCGGCTAGCATACGCAACTACTCGCTCACGTGAAAGGTCGTCGCGCTGGGGGACCTCCCCGATTTCTTGGTCGCTGGCATCTGTGTGCGAGAAATGTCTTCACTGTCATAGAAGTGACGGAGGACGGGGTCTGATGTGAAAGAACGCCTAGGGGCTTGGAAAGCGCACTCACACTAAACAGTTCAAGCAAAGGCCGTTCCTAACGTCACAAGATTGTCTAACGGCATCGCAATGGCAGCAAAGCCACTGATGAAGCGGCGGAAGGCGCCCGGCCCACGAAGCTTCGCAATTGTTTTCGGTTGCCCGGACGTCGAAAACCAATTATGGCAGCAGCTTTGTCGGGGTCGGGTCGAACGCCATCTTCGCTAATAAGGTTACCCAATACTTTGATGCTTGTGCTGGCGAAGTAGCCCTTCTTTGTATTGAGCAGAAGGCCACCGTTCGAAATTCAAGTTAGAATTTCGTCCAAACACTTAAAGTGCTGAGGAAAAGTAGAAAAATGAATAACGATGTTATTTAAATAACATAAGCAGGTTTTTTACTTGAGATCACGTAAGACAGTATCTATCATGCACTCGAATGTTGCTGGAGGTTTACATAGTTCAAAAGGCATAACGTTTAACTTATAAAGCTCGTCAGGCGTTACAAACGCTCTTTTCTCCTTATCTGCTTCGCGCATGGGTTTTTCCAATACCCGGATCGAAGGTCAAGGCTGGAGAAATATTCTGCGCCTTGTAGAGAGTCCGGGGCATCATCTATGCGTGGCAACGGATATACATCTTTTCTGTGATCCTATTGAGCGCTCTGTAATCAACACAAAAGCGGACAGAGCCATCCTTTTTCCGGACCAACGCCACAGGAGACGACCAAGAGCTGGATGAAGGTCGAATACCGTATTTTCGCGCGTATAACCCGCACCAAAAACCCAAAAATTTCAGTGGCAAAATGAAGGTGCGGATAATACGCGGGGTTTTTTCTATAGTGCTGCTTCACAGCAATGCGTCTTGTGCTGTGAAGCCCCTTAACAGTGTAGCGAAGGCTACGGAGGCGGTTTCCGCCAATTCGTTTTGCTCCGCAAGTAGCACGGCAGCTTGCGGCTGATTTTTGTTTCGATTGCTTGCATCGTTGAAGCGTTTAGAAAAACATTTCGGGAGAGACAATTCGATTGTTCAGTTTGAAATCTCACTGTCAGACCATAAGTATATTTTTGGACGTTTGCGGCCGCTCAGTGACTCTCCACATGTCCCTTCGTCACTGGTAGGTGCTCTGTGCCTGCGTCACGGACGCCATGTTTACTTTTGGAAAGGGCTTGCCGAAAAGGTGGTGCGAAGAAAGTTTCATAATAAATAAAGTAAGTTCCATAATAAATAAATCAGTATTCATTTCAGCAATGTAAATGAGACGGTATAATGCCTATAGAGATATTATTAGATTAATATACTACTTTTTGACGCGGTAGCAGGCATGCATTTCGGTTCTGTTGTTTTCAGGGTCCTGTTACAGTGTATTGGTAGGGGCATTGCTGTCAAGTGGTCTCTGAGTGCGAGTGCTATTGACCTCGCTGATACCACTAGTTCTCCACATCTCGACCCGTTCGCCAAGCCTAAGTCGATCTGTTCTGTCACCATTAGTAGCATACGGCAACAGGCCTTCACGGCACAGCAAAAGCTTAAGATCATCGCCGTCGCCGAGGAATTGGTAAATCGCGCAAGTCCTGCTAGCGACTGTGGAGAAAGAAGAAAGAGGGCCTAGAAGCCGCGCACCACGACCGTAGGTCATTTCGTGGCCCCAAGACCGGTGCCTATCCTGAGCTGGAGGCAGAGCTATTACAGTTATTCGAAGATGTGAGAAACAAGGGTCACGCCGTATCAACCAAGATGGCCTAAGTGGAAGCGCAGCGACTTTCGAGGGAGCTAGGCCTACCTCACGAGTTCTGTGCGAGCCGCGGATGGCTGCACCGCTTTATGAAGCGGAGAGGGCTCTCAATCAGACGGCGGACTACAATACGTCAACGCTTGCTGGCTTGTTATAAGGAGAAGCTGCTCAAGTACCAGAGATATGTAATTGAACTGGGAAAGCAGCACAATTACATTTTCTCGTAAATCGGGAATGCAGATGAAACTCCTGTTTATTTTGAAATGCCGTTGGACACAACGATTGAGAAGACGGGCAGCAGTTTGGTGAGTGTGCTGACCGGCGGGAACACGAAACTGCGCATCACAGTCTTGCTTTCTGCCCTCACCGATGGCACGCGACTGTGACCATACGTCATCTTGAAAAGGAAAATTTTACCAAAGGTTTGTTTGCCTGCCAGTGTGGTGGTGCGCGCACACGAGAACCCGTGGATGAACAGTGACTTGTTCGTAGACTGGATCAAGACAGTATGGGAGAAGAGGCTTGGTGCGATGCTCGCAAGGAGGTCCATGCTCGTTCTTTACTCGTTTCGTGGCCACACAACTGAGAAAGTGAAGCACCGTCTTTCACGCAACGGTACCGACTTAGTTGTTATACCCGGTGGAATGACGTCAATCTTGCAGCCTCTAGATGCGTCGCTTAACAAGCCCTTCAAGGCGCATGTCAAGCGCTATTACGCCGAGTGGATGGCCGAAGACTGCTGCGACTTGACGCCGACAATACGAGTTTAAAGGCCTGATATTGCCCTTTTCTGCAAGTAGATTGTCGAGGCATGAAAGGCCATTTCAGGTGAGATGGTGCGAAAAAGTTTCAAGAAACGCTGCATCACAAAAAAACATGGATGGAACCGAAGATGACCTTGTGCATATTAGCTCTAGCGAGAGCAGCGACAGTGGGTGAATTGTGACTGGCCGTGAATACAGCGTATTCTGCTTGCTAAATAAAGCTTTTTCTGTCTACATATGTGCTATAGGTCTTGAGTAGGAGCTTTTGTACAGCCTTTTCTGTATATCAAATGTGCCAGCAATAGGCGAGAATTTTTTTTCCTTTCTCGGTGAGCTGATATGAGGGTGCGGATTATATGCAGGGGCAGGTTATACGTGCAAAATACGGTAATATCTCGTTTGAGCACTTTAGCGACGTTTTCCTCAATGATTTGCCATTCAGCCGATGACAGACGGTATGGGTGGTGGCGTACAATAGAGTTGCCTTCGGTTTCGATGCCGCGCTCTGCAACGAAAGTGCAACCCAAAACTTTGGATTGTACGCCAAACGAAATGCTGTGCTTTTGGAGAAGGTATAAGAGGTCTCTCTTTTGCTCGGCAGTGAAGTGAGGACTTATGGTAGCATTTAGAGAAACAGTGGTAGCCTAGATATCAGTTGTATCAGACAAGGGTGGTGATTCTGCGTGAAGGGGAAGCAGCGAAAAAGGCTGACCATAAGTGAAGCAGCTCACAGCAGTGCCCTGGGGCAGCATCACTAGCGAAGAAGTTGGGTTCAGGATGGTGACCAATGCTTTACTGTCGGTAAACTGCACAAGGCCAGGTGCAATGGTGAGCCCCGCAGGTTTGGAGTGAACTGATGGAGCTATGAAAACGTCACCGTTAATTATAGTATCCGAAGCGATCGTGAGAATTCATTCGTCTCCTGGCGAAATGAAACAATCAGCGGCGGCAACGAAACGTAAGTTGCATGGATCGACATCGGATAAACTCTCAGTAGCTTACATGTGAACTACTTGCTGACGACATGATACGAAAGCTGATGGCGGAGAAAGGAAGTCCCATCCTAAAACGACTGTGTGGGTACACAAAGGAAGCACAAGAACGGAATGTGGTGAAGGGTGTCTTCTATGAAAACGCGGACCCTACACACACTTTAAGGTTGAGGAAGGACTCTATCTGTGCAACGCAGGGGAGGGCCATCGTATGGCGTCCTAACTTTTTTTCGAGCGGCAGAAAAGTCTGCACGAATAACGGAAAGTGATGCGCCTGTGTCTACCAGTGGCTCTGTCTGTTACTTTCAACACGCACCAATAAAACATATGATGGGCGGCTTGAGAGAGTTTGAAGCAGTTAGAAAGATGCAGCTTTTCCTACCAAACGAAGCTGCACTGTTTAGTTTTCAAGTGGGTGATCGGGAATCGAAGTAGAAGGTCAGAGGGGAGAAAAAGAATGCCGCATCAGTTAGGGTGAGTGACGACGTGAGAAAGGGGAACTGCCAACTGAGCTAAAATTCTGCGGTGACAGCGACCGACGTGTGCTGTTCTGATACTGTCGCCGATAGGGAGGTCCAGTGGGGTGGAAGTCATCCCGTTCTAAGTCATCGTAGCTTCGTCTTTCGTCTTGTTGACGGTGGTCGGCAATACCTTGAAATTGACCACGAATGCCGCAATAGAAGCAAGTTGGCCGCGTAGTGCGCCAGGCATTGTAGGGCTGGAAGAGTGTGGCGCTGCGACGGAGTTGAGCAAACCATGCGCTTCGGGTGCTGGTAGCTCCATTGGGATTTGCTGGGGTGCAGGTGTCTAAGCAGCAACCTGAACATAAGTTGGCATGTCCACAGGATATGAGCTCGGAACAGGTGTTAGAGTCATCGAGGCGAGGCTTTGGTGTGTCGAAGGTGTCATTGCAGCTACGTGAGGATAACTTGCTAGGGGCACGGAATGTGAGTACGAAACTGGTGTGCCAGTCATCAAAGCTAGTTCTTCCCTCACGACTTCGCGTAAACTAGTAGCAGGTGGCGTCGTTTGAATGTCAAGGTAGCGAGGTGAAGCCTGTGCATGAAGCTCCTCGCAGATGATAGAGCGAATCAAGCACGCAGCTCTGTTATGTCATGACTCGAGCTCAGATGAAACATATCAGAATGCACGCGAGTGGTCCGAAGCACTTCAAGGCGCTAACTTGTAGCCACAACATCAGCTACGGTCTGGGGATCTGCACCACAAGTGCAATAAAGCGACAGTCACAATGCCTTTTAGCAGGTGCGCACACCGTTGATTTCCATCACATAGGTGTCGATGCGGCGACAAAGGGCGAGAAAATTTTCAATGTAAGAAGTGTAAGACTCGCCGGGACGTTGATTAAGTGCATCAAGCCTCTTCTTGGCGATATCCGAGAGTACTGACAGGTTGGCGTAAATCTGGTGGAACTGACTTGTAAAGGCGAGCCATGTCGGAAAATCTGTAGCCTAGTTAAAAGCGAGCCATGTCGGAAAATCTGTAGCCTGGTTGAAGACACGTTTTTGTGACGCTGCTCAAATAGAATGCAACGTGGATGAGTTTCTGAGGCTGATTCCAGTTGTTGATGGCCCTCACGCAGTCATATTCCTCGAGCCAGTTTTCAAAGTTCTCATCCGGAAGGCCTGCGAACAGCGGAGGATCCTCTCGAGGGCTGGTGACCAGGTGAGAAGGGTTTCTTGGCGGTGGGAGTTGCGGCAAAGCTGGCACGCTGGGCTGGTCGGCTTACGACTTTACCGAACCCAGGTCGTTGAATGGTCGGCCTGAACGGAGCTTCAGGGATGTATTGTAGAAGACACTGGGGGTGTCCGAGAGCGCGAGAGGACGCAGGAACGGGGCAGCGCTCTCCACCCCTCGTAAGATGGCTTGTTTGCTTGCTTACTTGATCGGTTCTTTTGTGGCTCTTACCCACCAATGGGATTGGCCAAAGGTGGTGGTGAATTCAAGTCAATGCTTTTAGGCTATTCGGAGAGGGAAATAGGATTACTTTTGTTTGACTTTGTGGGATTATTTGACACATTGTGGAAAAAAGAGAAGAAGAAAAATAATAGATTTTTTGAGTATCTGAGGTGTAACCTTTATATAAAATTGTTGTGAAGGTAAAATCGTTACAGTCCAGTTGCTAAATAATAGGTGTTAGATTGGCTAGTGAAATCAAGAGATGATAAGTGGGTTAGCAAGGTAATCTTCTTGCGTTACATGCAAGGTAATCTTCTTGCGTTACATGCAAGGTAATCTTCATGCGCACTCACAGAGAGCCCCGCAGGTGTTGCTGTCGCTGTGTCCTAATGAAGCAGCCCCAAAAGACAAATATTAGGAGTAGTAAGTGATAATCCTAGTTTTTTTAATGAAACATTGAAGCAATTTTTCTTGGATTTTTGAAACGGTGACTTGTGAGAAAAAATGTGTCGATATGTTTGGGTTCATTACAGCTTGAACACAGAGGGGATGGCACCAGACCAGACCTGTTTAGGTAGAAATTAAGAGGTGGTACATGGCAACGTAATTTGTTATAGAAACTTCCAATTCACGCGTGTCACAACATTTATTATTCCATGCAAAGTGCAGGTGTGAGAAATCTGGATTCGGCATCGTATTTTTTGATAAGTTTTCAAGAAGGGAAAGTTTTCTGAACCTGGCTGCTGTTACATGGGGTGTAAGAGGCATGAATGGGACAATCTCAGGATCAAGGTATGCTCGCGCGAGTGAGTCATCCATCTCACTTATAAGTATGCTACAATGGTCTGGCACCCATACCATTCGCACTATATGAATGTTGGCTGGAATTATTGATGTAAATGTTTACAATACTGCTGATGCTGTCAACGATGATAAAAATTACTCATGGAATACGAGTCAGTCACTATCACAGCTGTCGATTGAGTCGCGGGAAGATTATGAACAGTTGTGTAACGGCCGTTCATTCCGCTTTAAATATTGGTGTCTCATCTGGGAGGTGTAATGCAAAGGACCAGAACAATGAGAAAGAAAAAATACCCACGCCTGCCTTCTCACCACTTATAGATGAATTCGTTGCAATTACAACATTAGTACCCAATTCAGAAAGGTGTTCTTCTGATAGGCCAATCAATTACAGGGCAAGTGTTTAGCTTTCATTCAAAAGATGTCGTGAAATTCTATTTGAACTTGACCGATTGGTTCTTCAGATGGTATTATCTAGAATATAATTATATTTAATGCATCTAGAAGCGTTTGAACAAATAGCACTTGGGGTTTATTTGCACAGGACCAATGCTCATTGAAAAAGATACTGGGCTCGGCAAAGAATACGAACTGTCTCCTTTTTAATTTGGATTCAGAAAATTTTATATAGGTTTTCACTGTTAAATGATGGAATCTGCAAGCAAGAGTGGATATCCGAGCTTCTTGATACAAAACATTGTTAGCTGTTAATTTCGGCACACCTAAACAACATCGAAGAGCTTGCCGCTTTAAGAGAACCAAGGGGTTTATTTTGTATGCTGGTCCACCAGAGAATAATACCCATTCAAATTCAAGAATCGGACGAACGTACATGCGATAAATTATGATCAGCGTATCTCTGCGAAGACAGAAACGGAGCCAGCCAAGCGTACCTATCATCCAAACAGCGTGTGTAGCCTTAATTTGAATATGTTCAATGTGATCACGCCAGCTCAGTTTTTGATTGTACAATACACCCCGATGTTGAATACAGTTAGCTTAGGTAAATAGTTTTGATGATACTGACGATATATATTCAATAAATCGATCAATAACTTTTTTATGAATAAATATATGCAATGACAGGGATTACTTGGACCGATAGTCTACAGTGGTTAGTGAATAGACCAATACAATGTGCAACATCCAAAAAGTGTTAAGGGCAGCTTTGAGGAAACAAACAAAAGCAATCAATAAATTCAGATAACCCAGTAATACATTTTCTTTAATAGCTTGCAGCTAGCATTCTATACATAGGCACTTGAAAATACAACGACAATTGAATCAAACACACACATGTTTACTTGTCTTGACAACACAGAAAAAAGGATTTACATGCCATGCTGAGATGACGTGTCCTTCTGATCTCTAGGGAATTGTGTTCGATATTTTGTTCCATTAAACTGCACCAGTCTTTCCCCGTAAGCATTAGAACATTTGGGAAGATTGAAATCACCATTCGAAGCATGTTGCATATTGCATTTAGGAATTAAAAAAGATCTGAAGGCAAACAAGAGTTTCTTATAATTATTTTATTTACTGAAAAGGCAATTTCGTATTTGCGCAAGATCGGAACCGAGAGAATGCGTTGTGATTGAAAAATATTGCATACTGATTCAATTTGGCTTATGATTTTCAGTGTACGCTTTTGAAGTCGTTCAAGAGTTTTCAGAAAACTGTTTTACGTCACACCCCTCGATTACAGGCAGTATCCTATGTGACAATGACACAATGGAAAGTAGAGTGAACTAAGTATAGCTTGTGAAAAATATTGGCGAGCTTTTATTAGAGAATGGCAGCCATTTGCGCACTCACTCTGCGCACCATTGCGCACTCACTTTTCAACCTTTGCACAATCACTTTTGCAACCTTTGCGCACTCACAACCTTCACGCACTCACAACCTTTGCGCACTCACTCTTTACTTGCTCATGCCAGTGAAGATGCTTATCAAAAGTGACGCTTAAATATTCAAAACAAGAAACTTCTTCCATGATTGATTTGTGGGGTTTAACGTCCCAAAAAGAAACTTCTTCCATAGGTACATTGTTTATTGTCAGGTTAAGGAATTCAGCATCAACATGTTTCCTACGAGAGGGGAACACCATGTACTTGCTTCCCTACAGTTAACAGTCAGCTGATTCCTTGCGAACCATTCCGAAATGTTCAATAAATCGGTCATCGCGTCATTTTGTAGATCTGCTAAGGAGTGTCCTGTGAAAACTAAAACAGTGTCGTCCACGTACATCAATGCCCTGGACCTCTATAGGGATTGCGGGATATCCTTGATTGGGCTTGGCAACGCCGTAACCATGGTCACGGCAACTCACCTGCGACACCTGTTCGTATTGCAGGCGCTGTTATGGTCTCGTGCTATACAATGCGACGACGTGCGGCCTGGTCACCCGCCGGAGGCCCTCCCTCTCCTAGTATGGATGCACACTGCACGTGGCCCGACCTCGCCTGCCAACCCACAAAACCAACGAACACAGGATACCTCAAGTTTTCCGCATCAGCGCCCACTGCATAAGCCAGTGCACTGGATATCGCCACCAGCTCACGTGGCCGCAAGAAAATCTGATCTTCGGATTACGTCCTCCTCGCCACCGGAACGCATATATTCATGCAGGCCCGGTGCGGCCCTCATTGGGCTTGGCAACACCGCAACCATGGTCAAGACAACTCACCTGCGACACCTTTTGGTATTGCCGGTAAAAATCAATATTCATAGTATCCACGTCGCACTCGTCATGCGGCGCTCCTGGTTTTGCCAAGCCCAAGGTGCTGTTTAGAAATTGCAGTTGATTGTGCACATGCCTTTAAACAGATATTAGCGCTGTCAGGTGACTTAGAACTGAACCCAGGTCCTACCACTCGTTCCGGTGAAGCGCTAGCATTCGGTGACTTACTCTTGATTCTTGAAGAACTCCAGCCTGGCCAAGCTTCTATGCTGCAAGAACTCAAATCCATTCAGCAGAAGCTATCCCAGAACGACAGCGCTATTAGAGAAATCAATAAAAAGCTCACTAATATAGAAAGTGATCGCCAATCAATAATGGGCTTAAAAGAGGAAATCGCCGATATCCGGTTACTTTCTGATAGAAATGCAAAAGATATAGCAACAATCAGGGTGAGATTAGACGACTCGGAAGAGCGAGCGCGCCGTTCCAACCTCGTACTTTTTAGTTTTCCGGATCGCGAGCGTGAAACATGGGCAGAATCTGAGGCTTCAGTGCTGCAATTCTGCAGCAAACAACTAAACACCACTATGGAACCTATGAAAATCGAGAGAGACCATAGACTCGGCAAATAACATTTAAACAAAAGCCGCCCAATTATCGTAAGATTTTCTCACATTAAGACTAAAGTTATTCCGTCGTGCGCCTATAAACTGAAGGGTTCCAAATACCGAATATCGGAAGATTTCTCCCCCAAAACACTACAAGCAAGGAAACATCTTGCGGAATTCGGAACAGCTCCACGGCAATCGTTCAGACTTCAACTTGACAAGTTAATTGTTGGTAGCAATATTTACACGTACAACCACAACGCACAAAAGGTTGTACAGCGTCCTTTAAACGCTTAAGCCCCAGCCATGCCACTCCACGAAGAAAGTCTTTTTCGTTTTTATATATGAACATAAGAAGCATCCTTCCTAAAGCCGACACTCTTCAAACCCTAATTAATACAACGGAGTTCGATTTGTTCGCGATTAAAGAGACATGGCTCAGCCCTTCTATTACCGACACTGAGTTGCTACAGCAGTTCCCAGATTTCGATGTGTTTCGACGTGATCGTACGAATAAACGGGGCGGTTGCGATTATTAGGTAGCCATAAAGATCTTCAGTGTAGCGAAGTTACGACATCATCGTGCATAGAAATCATGTTTTTTTCTCTGTAATGCTTGTTATCCCCCCACAATAATTGGTGTTTGCTATCGACCCCCTGGCAGTGACCCCCTTTTTGTATCTGAATTCCACAAGGCTATTCGCTCCTTAACTGAATCTTATCAAAAATTTCCGATACAGCTTTTTGGCGACTTCGATTACCCAGCAATACCTTGGACTAACCTAGCATGTGTTACTTCCGAAAACAGTATAGAGAGCCATTTCGTCAATTCATGTCTAACGTTTCGACTTACGCAATTGGTCGTTGAACCTACGCGCGACAGTGATTACTCCCTTCATATTCCTGACCTTGTTCTCACTTTTGAGTCTGAAACAGTGTCCCAGATGACGTTCCTACCAGGACTCAGTGACCACTTAGTAATCGATGCGTCCTATTCTTGTAAACAAGACCATTCAACAAAAAGAACAAAAATATAACACTTTATGATAAAGGCAAGTATTCTGCTATAAACTCAGATCTCGAACAATTCGCCGCTTTCTTTCTTATCGACCTTTCAAAGTGTTCGGTCGAAGCTAAGTGGCTGCTATTCAAAACAAAACGTTAGTTCTATTCACCAAGCATGTTTTTACGATTACCGTAACCGAGAAAAAGGTCAACCCCGTGGTTTAACGTCACAATAAAACGCCTAAATATTAAAAAAACGACTCTTTCGATCGGCAAAGCGGTCCAATTGCGCATGTGCGTGGAACAAGTACTACGCTGCAGAAAAAGAATTCGATAAACTTGCTAACAAATAAAAACTTTTTCACAAACATTACTCGATATGTGAAGAAAACAACCCCAAAAAATTCTGGCGCACAATGAACCCCAGTACCTTCCAACCTTCAGTACTGCACAACGATCAAAATAATCCAATTTCCAATCACGATGCCACCGAACAACTTAACAGCTTTTTTTTCTGCATGTTTACCATTGAACCTGTCAACAACTTGCCTTCAATTTTGAGATGCCGGACATCACATTCTGCTCAAACGGCATCGCAAAACTAATAGACTCACTGAAACTCACATCTTCATGTGGCATCGAAGGTATGAACGCGAAAATTCTCAAAAACACGAAATCAATTGCTAGTACACTACTCTGTCATATTTTTCAGCAGTCACTATCATCAGGAGTGGTGCCCGAAAATCGGAGAGTGGGCAAGATTGTTCCAGTGCGCAAAAAAGTTCCTTCATCTCTTTGCAGCAGTAATCGCCCAATCCCTTTACTAGCGTTTGCTCCAAATTAATGGAGCATGGGATTTACTCTAACATCGTCAAGTTCTTAGTCAGCAATAACTATTTTCATTCCAATCAGCACGGCTTTCGCTCAAGATTTTTATGTGACACACAACTTGCTTTATTTTATTATGATATCCGTTTCAGCCCCGACATAAATATACCTGTTGACGCCCTCTTCTTAGACTTTAAAAAACCATTCGACAAAGTCCCGCATCAACGGCTACTACTAAAGCTTTCTCGTTTAAACATTAATACAATTGTATTTGATTGGATTCGCAGTTTCATTACCAATCGCCGGCACTTTGTGCATGCTAATTCTGTCTCATCTAGCCATTCCTCTGTAATCTTTGGAGTGCCGCAAGGCACAGTGCTCGGACTATTACTTTTTCTCATTTACATCAATGACCTTCCATCAAACATCTCTTCAAGCATTCGCCTCTTTGCAGACGACTGCGTCGTATACCTTCCCATAGAAAACAGCGCTGACACTACTACACTTCAAAACAACCTCAATCTAATTGTATCCTGGTGTGATAAGTGGTTAATGTCTTTAAACGAAAAGAAAACTTCACTGGAATCTTTTCATCGCAGGCCCCATCAACAGTTAGCAGAATACACCATTTCCGCCACTGCAGTCTCACCCGCTCAATCATACATATATCTTAGTGTCACATTTTAAAGTAACATCTCCTTGTCAGCCCTCAGCCCACGTGACTAACATAGCCAACTCTGCGAATCACACTCTGGGTTTTCTACGTAGACACTTAAGACTTGCGCCCCCCATCAGCATCAGTCAAACTAATATCATATGTCACACTTGTTTGTCCAAATTAGAGTATGCATGTTCTGTCTGAGATCCCCACCAATCTCACTTATCAAACAGCCCTGCCGCAGTGGTCTAGTGGCTAAGGTACTCGGCTGGTGACCCGCAGGTCGCGGGTTGAATCCCGGCTGCGGCGGCTGCATTTCCGACGGAAACGTCGTAGCCACGTTTGCTCAGATTTGGGTGCACGTTAATGAACCCCAGGTGGTCAAAATTTCCGGAGCCCTCCACTACGGCGTCTCTAATAGTCATATGGTGGTTTCGGGACGTTAAACCCCACAAATCCAATTAATCAATCACTTATCCAACATTCTCGAATTTATTCAAAACCGTGCTGCGCGTTTTATCTACTCTGAATATACCTACAATTCCAGTGTTTCCAAACTCAAAACTCGTGCTCATCTTTCTAGTCTAGAATTACGACGTCACATATCTCGACTATGCCTTTTTTCCAAAATTTATCATGCCCCCATTGAAGTTCCAGCCATCTTGCCAGTTCATCGCTCATCAAGCCGCACAAACCATTCAAGCGCAGTGTATCCTCTACCAGCCCAAAGTACTGCACATCCTCGCTCCTTTTTTGTGACAACCGCACGGGACTGGAATCGTCTGCCTACAACTATCGTGCACCACTCCGACCCACATCAATTCAAGATTGCTCTCGAATCACTTTTTTTATTCTGTAAATAATACCCATCCCTTATGTAATACCCAGCTGGGGCCTTTGAGGTATTCAAAATAAATAATAAACAGATAACAATATAGGGCCCAAAACTGAACCCTGTGGCACCCAGAATTTAATGTAATCGTAAGATGACTTGATGTCACTGATGACTACCCTTTGTTTGCGTGCCGATAAATCATTAAAAGAAATCAAACGAGTTACCTTTTATCCGATGCGAATGCATTTTTTCCAGTAAAATGGAAGGACTAATAGCATCAAATGCAAGTTGTATGTCTAAAAATACTGCTGTTGCTAAGGTATTTTTATGTAGCGCGGAATTGATATATTGCGCAAGCATCAAAACAGATGTTGAGGTGAGCCTGTTAGCAACAAAGACATGCTGCTGGGGACAAAGTACAGTCTGTTGACCAAGGAAGCGCCTTAATTGTGACGAAATTAGTTTTTCAAGCGTAGTGTGAATAATACTCAGAACCCATATTAATCTGGAGCTGTCAGGAAGATTACGATCACCATATTTGTACACTGGTATTACTTTGGCAGTCTTAAGTTTGCTCGGATAAGTTTTAGAGGAAAATTCATTATTAAGTACATGACATAAGAACCACACTAAACATCAATATTGTCCATTAAGATCCATGATGATATGGCGTCATGGACAGCTGCCTTGTTCCCTGGTAACCTAATAATAACTTGTCTGATGTCATCCTCAGTCACATCAGATAGATCAAAATTATTAGTAACAGTAAAGGGTGCATTTGAACTCGGCTTATGAGCAGGGAACTTCCTCGCAAGGCTGATACCATTGTTAGTAAAGTAATTGTTAAAGTTGTCGGCCGCTTCGCGAGTTCAATTATCAGGTGTAATGCGTTGTTTGCTACCCATGCCAGTGACGTCTTTAACAATCAGCAATATCTTCTTCGTGTTACCATCATTTTTTACTAAGTTGGTATAGTAGCACATGGATTTTCTTATCATTGCTACTGACTTATTTCTGCAAAGCCTAGAATTTTGATGGTAGTATTTGTTGCTTCTGTTATTTCTCCATTTGTCGTGGTGCAAATCTTTGATCTTCAAAACATCAAGCATATTTCTATTCATTCATGGACATATGGCATGATCGGGATTTCAACGCGAACAGCTAAGCGTTGATCGTTGAATGGCATCCACAATGTATTGTACAACATTTACACTCGACATTCATGTCTTCATCATAGAGGGCATCAAAATTTTTACCTTGTAGTATAATTTGCACGGAAATATAGTCGACAAGCGTAGTTTGTTTAATGACAGGTATGTCAGGAGCACAAATGTGTTTCTGGGGTAAAAATAGAAAGGTGGCATTGTGATCCGCAATAGCCACAACGCATACGTCTGTCGTTACATCCAGGTCAGCGTTACACAACACGTGATAAATATTCGACTCTGAGTGGTCTGTTTTGCGAGTAGGTGACAAAATAACATTTCTCAGGTTAACTGATTGTAGCAAAAACACGTAATCATCACATGTATCTGCAGATGAATCTATGTTAATATCTTCGCAGAAAATGAGAGGCGCTTCAGTGGCCACAATCGGAATCATGGTACTTTCCATCACAGAAATGAAGTCAGCCACACTGGAATTTCGCGGGCGACATATTACACCAATGATAACACCAATTTGAATAGTAATAAAAAGAGTCTCTACCAATCAACTGCATTATGAGTTATTGCTAAGGTGAACGAAACTAAAACAGCCTTTGATAAATAGCGCCACGCCCCCTCCTCGTGTAGCACGGTTTCTAGGTAGCGAAAGCATGACGTAGCTGGGTAGATGAACTGATTCGCTTTCTCGAAGCCAAGTTTTAGTTATAGCGATGACATCATATTTAAAAGAGTGCTGTGATAAGTATGAAAGCAGATGATCGAAGTTCTTCTTTTTGCTGCGAATAGTACAATATAATAATGCAAAATGATCCTGCTGCAGCCGTATGTTTTCAACCTCAGAAAAGAAAAACGCCAATTAAATTTCTAGGAAACTCCAGGTTTATAGAATTAAGCAGGCAATCCTAAAACCACTTTGGAAGGATCTTCGGCACATGTGACGTGAAACACACGTGAATTATCCGCCTTCCGCATCAAAAACTTTCCTCCAGTTACCCAGGTATACTTCCAGTTTTTTCCCGCTTTGTCTTCAGAGCAGCTGCTAGCAATTCCTTGTAAACCGGACACAAGTGCTCGGTTATGTATACTGGAGATGCGACGCCCTGAAAACCTAAAGCTGTCGTATCAAGTCGTCGCTTCTTAGCAGTCCTCAGAACATCATCTTTCACAGCTCTCAAAAAGAAACCTGACTATATTGTTAGGGGTTGACACGTTCCTTGATGACACTCGGTGCACAACGTCTATATCTGTTTCTTTGAATTCAACATTCAGGCAGCTCGCAAGCTGTTGCATCGTGGAAACCAAGTTTTCTCCCTCTATCACAGGAACTGGATTTATTTCTAGGTTATTCTGTCTTCTATATTGTTGCTGAGCAGTGAGCTCCTGTTTTATTTCCCTAATATCCT
This sequence comes from Rhipicephalus annulatus, assembly GCA_013436015.1. NCBI lineage: Eukaryota > Metazoa > Arthropoda > Arachnida > Ixodida > Ixodidae > Rhipicephalus > Rhipicephalus annulatus. The sequence goes on from WOVY01005064.1 coordinate 28,608, forward strand.
GGGCGACGCGACTGTTTTCGCTTGCACAACAGCAAGCTCTTTCTTTGTTTTGCCAAGTTTCACCTTGAATTGCTTAAAAATCTCATTCATAAAGTTGATTGACTCTCTAAGAGTTCGTATTTCGCCTTCAATAGCCTTTGTAATATCTGTCTTTGGCTTATCAAGTTTGGCATTATTACCAGCAGAAAAAAGTGACAGAGCCTTAGCTAGCTGTTTTACAGTAGTGGGCGGCTTATCACCCATAACACTCGTCATTCTAGGAAGTGAGAGTTAAAATAGAAATCGTTCACGTACCTGCATAAAGCAAGGTAAATAGTTAGCTGTCGTTCAGCTTCGCTGCTGCCTGGACTGCTCAAGAAATGACGGCTGATCCTCGCTGGAGCGGTGGTTTTATAGCAGAGCTGTGACGTCATGGTATTTGAGGGGGCGTTGTTCCTGGTTCCGCTCACTTGATTTCTAGCAGCGCTGATCGCTTTCGAAGTCCCGTGCTTTTCTGCTTCCACCACCAGCGTTCTACATAAAGGAAGCTATATTATTAGCTGTTGTTCAGCCTCCCTGCCGCCTGGACTGCTCTTGAAATGACTGACTAACTGGTATGTTCAATGGAAAAACTAATATAGCACTTTTAGGTACGTTCCGTTTCATATAAATTTTCCGAAAGCAGGTTTCCAATGTTGCCAAATAAAACTGTAAATTCAAGTGTAGTAAATGAATATCACAGTCAGATGCAAAAAACACAATATCATCTGCATATACACATACTTGTACCTTATCACTCAGTGGTATTGAACCTAACAATACGTTAAATAGCACTGGCGAGAGAACAGTGCCTTAAGGAGCACCTCTCGCTTGGCTATACTTAGGTGTGGAAACACCTCGTTTGAAGGAATAAAATTTTCCGTCTTTTAAAAATTTGTAAATCCACTTTCTTATATATTGCGGGAAGATTAGATCTTTTAGGGCATTCATAAGAATAGCGTGTTCAACGCTATCACATGCCTTGGCTAAATCAAGGGTTACTAGGGCCGCATATTAAGGTTTATGCGAGCCTCTAAAGCAACGTGCGCCAACCATACAGAGTAACCTAGTCTAAATCCAATCTGGCACGCACTGAGTATTGCGTTATCCGTTATAAACTTCATAATTCTAATGTAGTGTATTATTTCTATTACCTCAACTACATGTGATGTTAAAGCGATTGGCCTAAGGTTATCTATCTGCATTCCTAGTCCCTGTTTTTTTTAAAAAGCGGTATCATTTTTTGCAAGTATCCACTCAGGAGGTATCCAACTATCTTCAAATGAATGGTTGAGAACGTTAAGGAGGTCTTGAGGAGAGGTGTGAAATAATATTTTTAACATTCCTGAAGTGACACCATCTGGTCCACGACCTGTGTTGGGCAGAATACGAACGACAGGCGCAAGTTCACTCCTACTTACTTCAAAAAAATATTTTCCGAATGAAGGTTTTACTAACTTTATTGGTATTTGTGATGTAGATCTCTTCTCTAATCCTAACGCAATTTCAGTTATTATATCTTCCAACTCCTTTAGAGAAACACTGAGTAATGTTTACGGGTGCTGCAATAGCTTTACAATTACGGCGAAATAATAATTAAGCTTTCTTGTTGCCGCTCTTGGATAGATAGCAATAACGTTTTTCTTGATATTCATCAATTGCTAAAGAAACTGTTCTCTTGAACGTAGTTTTAGCATATACATAATTTATTCAATTGTAGGACATTGGTTGTTAAGAAGTTTTTTATACAGCTTTGCGGCGTCTATAATCTCTAGCTCAATGGAGATTACACCAGGCAGATATGAATTTTTCCTTGTTGAAGACTTAGTGAACTCAGATTTTTTATTGTACGCTTTAAAGTCGAACAAATGCTCATAGCTTTCCCATTTGTTCCATACTGGGCAAGGTAGACCACGTTGACTGCAAATTCTTTTAAAGTTATAGTAGTTTACAAAACTTTGCCCCTGGCAGTCTACCGTCACTAAGGAAATGCTGACTTCAATACCAGGGGGAAGTGTTTACTACTTGAAGTGGTATCAAGAACAGTCCAAGACAATACTGTCACATTTGAGCTAGCAAATGTCAAATCTAAGACGCACCTCGAATTACATCGAATAAATATGTGAACGGCGGAATTCAAACAAATAAGGTTATTCCGATTAGTTCAGTCCCACAACCATTTTCCATATAAATAGGTCAGGAATCCCCACGACACGTGATGGGAATTGAAGTCTCCCGGAAATGGTATACTGTTTCTGCAAAAACTCACAGTCACATCAAGGGCACTTTCATCTTGTATTCAAACTGAAAACTAGTTGTTGACTATAGATAGTGGCGCGCATCCGGGAAAGTGAATTTCCAGATCTAATACTTCATAATCGTGTGACGTTCATTTGTAAACTAAGTGTGCTTTATGACAAATTTTGAATGAATTGAGAAAAAAAACAATCCTCTACCACGTGAGTCTCCGTCCAGTCGAACGCACTGATAGTTATTTTTAGATAGAAGTTTTGATCAGCAGACAGCCAAGTTTTTGGTAGCATTATTACGTCTGAATATTGTTGAGAAATTAGGTATAGTAAGCTGTAGTTGCAGAGAGAATGGAACGGCAGTTCTACTGAATAACTCTGAGGCACCCTATGATGACAAGCGAGCAGTAGCAACTGCGTGATTTAAAGTACTGTCTTTTAACAAGTCCACTTCAGTCCTAGGCTTCTTCACACTCTGTTTTGTTTTTGGTGAAAAAACTATTGCAATTGCTAGTAGGTGATCTGGTGCGTTTCATAAGGCGAGCATTCATATCTACATCCCGACTACTTTTTGACTGTGAGTCAGATATACCTTCCTGCTCAGTTGTGCTAAGTCGGAAAGGCCTTGCTTCATTATCGATAGAGGCATCTGTCTGATGTTCGGCAGGCCTATTAATTGAAGCACTAGGAGGTTGGACATGCTTAGTCATTCGATCAGTTACACCCGGCATCTGTGAATCCGTAATATTTTTACGGAGATTACAAACACACGGAAGAGAGAAACGAGTGTATTTGTAATATTTACAGGTATGTGTGACACCCCAGGGCTATAGCGTCTCGCGCTTCGAGTCCGCTTCTGCTTCATTGATTCGTCTACGACGGCGGAGCCATGCCCACTGCCTGCTAACTTCACCCCCGGCGGACGAAGCGCCGTCACGGCACCGCTAAGTCAATCAGGACTGGCAGTGTAGTAGCGTTTTAGCCCCGACACATGAACAACATCAGTAGTTGTTGTGGCAGAAGATGAGTGGTTCGACAGGAGTGATGAGGTAGTCGACGTCGGTGACCTTGCTGAGAACTTTGTAGCGCCCGGTGTATTGTGGAAGGAGCTTCTCGCACAAGCCTTCTTGCCGATGCGGCATCGAAAGTAGGACGAGAGAGTCAGTAGGGTAATCAACGTCGCGGTGCCAGTCATCGTAGCGGACGTTTTGTGAGGCCTGAGAAGCGGTGAGCCTAGTGTGCGCAATTTGGCGATCGACGTGGCTCGATAAGAAACGTCCTGAGCATACACCGTTGGTTCGGTAGTATCAGAAGGAAGGAGTGTTTCGAATGGCAATGCAAGGTTGCGGCTGTATTGAAGAAAGAACGGAGAATAACCGGCGTTGTCGTGCCTTGATGAATTGTATGCAACCGTAACATACGAGAGCGTTGCGTCCCAGTCACGGTGATCAGCAGAGACGTACATAGACAACATTTCTCTAAGAGTTCGGTTCAGGCACTCTGTGAGACGAATGGTCTGGGGATGGTAGGCAGTAGTAAGGTGATGTTCAGTAGCGCAGCTAGAAGAGGATTTCGTCGATAACTTTTGGGAGGAACCAGCAGCCACGATCCGTCAGAAGCTGGCGCGGAGCCCCATAACACATAATGTCGTCATTCAGTAGAAAGTCTGTGACGTCTCGAGCGCAGCTACTTGGCAAGACACTAGTTATAGCGTATCTGGTCGCATAGTCAGTTGCGAAAGCAATCGATTTGTGTCCTGACACGGACGTTCGGAAAGGTCCAATAAAGTCAAAGCCGACGCAGAAGAATGGTTCCGGGGTAATGTCCATAGGTTGGAGCAGGCCAGCCGTACGGAGAGCAGGACGTTTGTGACGCTGGCAGCGCCTGCAAGGAGCGACATAGGGGCACACAAATTTATACAGGCCAGGCCAAAAGAAGCATTGCCGCACGCAGTGTTAGGTGCGTTAAAAACCCAGGTGTCGTGCCGTCGGAGCGTCATGAAGATGTTGAAGAATAGTGGCACGCAGGTGTCGGGCAATAACTAACGTAAATTTCGGGCCATCAGGCTTCATGTTGTGGCGATGACATATTGACGGAGCGAAGGGTCGAAATGTCCTGAAGATACTTGCTGAATCACTGTCTTGAGGGTTGCGTCCTGGCGCTGCTGTGTGCTGATGTCGCGCAAATCAGAAATGATGAGCACACAAGTACCACTCTCGTGGACAACGAGGCTAGCAGGGTCCACCCGATAACGCGAGAGACAATTGGCTTCTTGGTGCAATCTGCCAGACTTATCAATTACGTCGAAGTTATAATCCTGGAGACGTAGAGCCCAGCGACCTAGGCAACCAGTAGGGTTTTTGAGCGACGACAACCAATAAAGAGCGTGTTGGTGTGTAATAACTGAAAACTTCCTACCCTACAACTAGTGGCGATATTTCGCCACAGCCCAGACCAACGCAAGACACTCGCACTTTGTTATCGAATAGTTTCGGTCAGATGTGGAAAGAAGGCGGCTGGCATATGCAATAACAAGCGTTTGACCTCCCTGGCGTTGAGCGAGGACGGCGACGTTGCCGTGAGCACTGGCGTCTGTGCGCACTTCAGTTGTCGCGGACGGGTCGAAGTGAGCCAATATTGGTGCTGAAGTGAGCAGGTCGATCAGCGAGGAGAACGCGGCTGTTTGGTCTTGGCCCCATGAGAAGGGCGCGTTCGTTTTGAGAAGATCAGTTAGTAATCATGCCATTGTAGCAAAACTGCGTATAAAAAGTCGAAAGTACGAGCATAGGCCCACAAAACAACGAACATCTTTGGTAGTAGAAGCCCGAGAAAAGTTCTTGACAGTGCTAATCTTGTCAGGATCTCGTTGGACACCAGCAGCACTTACACGATTACAAAGGACAGTGATTTCTCGTCGACCCAAATTGCACTTTTTTGAGTTCATCAGGAGTCCCGCTCGACGAAAAACTGCTAGAATGGTCGACAAGCTAGTTAGGTGGCTTTCAAATATTGGGAAACAAACAATCACGTCAAAAAGGTAGCAAAGACAGATAGACCATTTATAACCACGGAGGAGAGAGTCCATCATGCGTTCGAGCGTTGCCGAGGCATCGCACAGCCTAAAAGGCATAACCTTGAACTGATTAAGGCCGTCCGTTGTGACAAAAGCTGTTTTTTCTCGGTCTAAATTGTCGATGCAGCGAGCATTGGAAAAAAATTGGTAGGTGTACCCTCTAGAGACAAGAAGAGAGCAGAGTGTATTAGGGGACAAACGGGGGTTAAGGATATCATAGTTGAAAAAAAGAAGAGGAAATGGACATGGGCCGGGCATGTAGCGCGTAGACAGGATAATCACTGGTCGTTAAGGGTAACTAACTGGATTCCCAGAGAAGGGAAGCGGATTAGGGGTAGACAGACGGTTAGGTGGGCAGATGAGATTAAGAAGTTTGCAGGTATGCATTCGCAGCAGCAAGCACAGAACCGGGCTAACTGGCGAAACATGGGAGAGGCCTTTGTCCTGCAGTGGACGTAGTCAGGCTGATAATGATGAATGATGATGATGAAGTCGTCGTCAGAAATTTGCGAATAGCCTGAACGCAGATCTATAGATGAGAAGTATCGCGCGCCATGAATACAGTCAAGGGTATTGTCAAATCGTGGCAGTGGATATACGCCTTTGCGGGTTATGTTGATCAAGGCACAGTAGTCAACGCAAAATTTCCAACTGCGATCGTTCTTTTTTACTAAAACAACAGGTGACCCCCTTGGACTTGAAGAGGCCTGTATGACTCCTTTAAAGAGCATCTTCTCGAATTTTCGTTGTATGACCTGGCATTCGGACTGGGAAACACGATATGGTCACGGTCTGATAGGACTAGTATCACCGGTATGTATTTGATAGTGCACGGCATACGCTTGACACAAAGGGCGGTCATCGATGTCGAAAATATCTCGGTAGGTCGCTAGAACATAGTGAAGTTGCGCAGCCTGATAGGGCAGAAGATCAGGGGCAATCGTCATCTTGATTTCGTCGGTAGGTGTATTTGCTGAGCTGGCTGTAATAGGGGACGAGCAGATTTCAGGGTCTAATGCCACGATGTTTTATGCATAAAGTGGGTGAACATGGCCTAAGGAAATACCTTGCGGAAGAACTTGGTCGAAATACTAAAGTTGAGGAGCGGAAGCTGAATGTAGTTGTCCACGATAGTCACCATGGCATGCGGCACAGCAACACTTCCGGTCAAGAGCACATCCACTAATTGAGACACTTTGTTGTCACCGTAAAGAATAGCTGGTGAGAATATTAAGACCACAAACGTGGAGGCTTGTGGGGTCAGCCGAACATAATCAACAGCGCACAAGTGGTATGACGGTGAGGACGGCACAGCCCTAAGTCAAGGCAGTTGAAGTTAAAGAACACCGGTTGCAGAGTCGATGAAAGCGGCATGAGTGGACAAAAAATCCAATCCAAGAATCACGTCATTGGGGCACCGCTCAATTACTGCAAAGAAAACAGATGTGGGGTGATTGGTGATTGTGATGCGTGCTGTACACATTCCTGTGATGGCAAAGCAGGCTTCTTCCGTCGTCGACACGAATAATTCCAGGAGCAGCCAGTGTGAGAAATTTCTTCAGGCGGCGACGAAGTTAGGCACTCATCACAGAAATAGACTCCTAGTAAAAACGACGGCAACACTGGGCGGCGGAGCCTATGGTAAAGGAAGAAACAGCCACAAAAGCGTGCGTCCGCCGGGCTCCATACTTTTCTATTCCGTCTCCGTTATGGCAGCGGCGCCCCAGTGATTCTACGCTGAAGTTGTAGCTGTGGTGACAGGAGCGCTCTGTCATCAACTAGATTCGGTAAAACTCAACTAGCCTGCCTTCAATTAGAGGCAGAAGGCAAAAATATCGCTTTCTCACTTGGTCGCAAGTAAAACAATCGTGTGGAACGCCGCTTGTATAACGAAGGCTATATAGAAAAGAACGTAGCCCAGCGGACGCACGCTTTTTTGCTCGTTTCTTCCTTTACCATCGACGCAACCACCCAGTGTTGCCGTCGCGTTTTCAAGGGGTCTATATGCGCTCTAGTGTCAATAAGGGCAGAAACAGTCAGGCCGTCAACGTCGACGTCAATCAAACTTTGTCGTGTCGGTAGTACAAGGAGAGGATTTGAGGTCGGTATCGAGGATGTAGCTTCACCTCTAAGAGCTGCACTGCCTAGTTTCCCTGATGATAATTGAGCGGGGAGGTCGGGCGTCGTCGTAGAGAAGAAGGGGACGACGGGCGACGTCCAGGCGGCGAACGAGACCGATGACGTCGAGGCGACGGCGAGCAGCTGTGCTGCGTATCAGGGGCATCGAAGGCGTCTTGATCGAAGGATGTAAGACGGCGGTAGTTGTCGGGGATCCGCGCAGGATGCTGGAAAAGGCGGTAGCTGTCGGCGCGGCGAGCACTGTGGTACTGTGTTCGGGACGAAACCAATGGTTGTGGCAATACCGTGCAACGTGCCCTATGTGGTGGCAGTTAAAGCATATCGGCCGATTGTCCGCAGTTCTCCATTCGGCCGGATTGCAAGAGGGTGGATAAGACCGTTCCTAAGGTGGTGACCGGGGGCGAGGCGGTGACCTTGAACGGAAGCCAATCATTTGAGACTGAGCAACGGCGCAGACATCGAAGCCCAAATTGCTGAGTTCTTCGCGCACAAGTGACTGTACCAAGCAAACTTGAGGTACTTGCGAATCGACGTGGCCATGTGGGACGAGCAGGTGTAATAGTTTCAATTTGATGCCGGACAATTCATGTAATTTTAGACGCAGGTGAAGACTGCCTACGAGAGGTCAGTCCATCTTCGCAGGATGACGTCGCAGCGGTGTTCGGCAGTCGAGTGAATGATCTTGAAATACTCCTGATTTTGGCCAGTTTAAAACACCGGCATCACTGAATAATTTCATCGACGGTCACGCAGTTCCGGTACATGGGAGGTTGAACGCATCGTCCGCTATCCCCTGGAGAACGTGGCCAACCTTGTCAGACTCCGGCATGTCGTTGTCGACTTTACGACATAGAGCCAGAACATTCTGTATATACGAGATATAAGACTCTGTGGACGTCCGAGCACGTATAGACAACTCCTTTTTGCAGCCGCCTTTCTACCGATGGGCTTCCCGAATAAGTCGCTAAGCTTCTGCTTCAATGTGTCCCAACTGCCGATTTCTTCCTCATGGTTTTCCTACCAGACCTTGGCTGTACCTTTGAAGGTAAAGCAGCACAAAAAACACAAAAAAGTATAAATGCCAGCATTACAGGGGTAATTGCATGTGGTAACTCAAACCGGATTTTATTAATAGGGTATGATAAGACATTTCCTCGATATTCTAAATTTCCATTCCACAAATCCTTAGAGAACAGGATAGCCGATTTTTGGTACATACACAGGCATGTAACACAATAGCTACAGGTGTTCCGTCAATGAGTAGAGGGAGGCGTAGGAATAGTCTTCTAATCCTTTGATTGGTCATTTGCCGTGGGGCTACTAGATTTCACTCTAGCTTTTGAAACGGAGTTGATGGCAGTCATCAGGGCACTGAGAACACTCTCAATGAACGAGAACAGAGCAGTAATAAAAATGATTCGCTTCAGTCAGCACAGTTTTTACATCTTCTAATATCTCTCCTACCGTCACGACATTACCACATTTAGTACTGTGTCAGCTGAAGTACCTGAAATTAGTAAGAGTTCCAGGTCAGTATGGGTTAACATTAAATGAATTGTCCGACACCGTGGCCAGCTCAACTGTAGATCTCCCAATAGCTCAGGTTCTCCTGGTGGTAGAATACATCACCATAATCAGGTATGAAGTAGTCATTCACACATATAGGATGGAAGCAATAACCATGTCCACGGAATAAAATCACATAAACTATTCTTAGAAGTCGCAGTAGAGCCAATCTCGGCAATCGAAAGTGACGATCACCAGATTTCGATGTCGTGTCCTCCCATTAAAATTTTACTTGTACAGGGCTGATCTGATGTTATCAACACTCTATCCATTCTACCAAGAACTGAAAATCATTGCACACTACTTTTGCCATGTTCAAGATATTCCACTGTTAGGAACTCCACCGATTTTACTCCTCTTGCAAAAATGGGCTTGACTTAATCAGAGGAAAATGTTTGGGTTTGGTGCCACAGGCTTCGCATATTGCCACAGGCATGCCTTAAACGCCATGTGCAATTTTATTACAACTACGAGAGGAGTATTGTTTTTTTCTGGTATTTAAAATTATTTGCCATCTAAATAAGTTAAAATTTAACTACGTTTTCAAAACTCTTCTTAATAGGGTAATTTGACAGTATGGTTCTAAAAAGCAATACTTGTAGTTTTTATTGAATATTTCACGTATCGTTTCCAATAAGTTGCTTTAACATTGATTTTTATTCACTTACTTTACCTAAAGTAGCATTTATCAGTAAAAACGTCGCATTTTGAGCCAATTCCTCAAAGTTGGTACGAGCCACTTATCGAAGGAAACAATCTTTTCCTGCGATCAAAAAAGCGTATTCATTCGTGGTCTTTTGTGTGCTCGTTGATCCTTCGTAGTCACTCTGGTGGAAGTGCTGGGTGGTCTTCATGCTGGGCAACGCTTCACGGAGCCGACAATCAAGCCCAGAATTTCACCACGCGTGGACACCAATGCACTGTTTCAGTCACCGTCTGCTACGCCTGGCACTCGAGCTCAATTCACTTTGAGAAATTATCAGCATCGCTTGCCTCTGTCAGCCATCATAGCCACTGCAGCTCCATCAAACATGGCACTTCATAATCCTATTATTTCTGACTGTTTTCATGGCGAAGCTCAAGAAGACACCTAAGGCTGCCTGGAACAGTTCAAACGCTCTGCGAAGTAGAACCAGTGGGCCTCTCCAAAAGACAAGCTTTCGATTGTCTGCATCTACCTGACAGACAACACCCAGACGTAGTATATGAATAAAGAAAGAATCTTGCCTACGTGGGACGGCTTCGGCAACCAGCTGCTTGACATCACGACAACTCAACAGGCGGGAGAATGTGAACGCCTCTCTGAAGCTCGAATTCGAAAACCAGACGAGAGCGTTGCTACGTTCGCCAAGAACATGACCCGTCTTTTCGGCAGGGCAGATCCCAAAATTTCGGAAGACAGGCAGCTACGGTTTCTCATGCAAGATGCAAAGGAGCAATTATGTGCGGGACTCGTGAGAAATTCACCAACCACAGTAGCACAGTTCACCAAAGAAGCCACAGCGATTGAATTGGCCCTACCGGAACGGCACCAGCAGGAAAACCTGGTTATCTTTGTAGCGAGTAATTCAGTAGCGGCAGCAGCAGGCCTCTGCGACAACGACAGGCCTCTCCGGGAAGTTATCCGGGAGATTATATAGGAGGACCTCTGGAAGTTCGGAATACTTCCAGCAACTGAACCGACGCCGGCATTGTCTTTTGTCGATGATCTTGTGCGGGATGAAGTCCATGAGGCTTTCTCTTCATCCGGCTAAGGTGATGTGCGATGAGATCTTACTTACGCCGATGCAGTCGGACGCCCTGTCGTCGCACTTTCGGAATAGCCGACTCCAATTACTGCACCACCACCAACCTTGGAACCGCCACCAACCCTGTTCTCAGTGCAGGCGACTTTCTAAACCTCACCGATCTTGCCGACCAGATTGCCATATGGCCAAATGTGATCCCCCAAACGTGCTTCAGTAGTGAGTTCCCGCTCACCTTCCAGCATCTGGAAACCATTTTGTAGCATTACCCATGGTTTATTGCAAGTTTTTCAGGAATCAAACGGCCATTGACACAGCTCACTAGGGAAGATATCCCCTTCACATGGGGCGAAGACCAGCAGCAGGCATTGCACGAGCTTAGCCCGCGCATGCCAGCACCTCCCATGCTCGCCAACGTCGACAAAGACGCGCCTACAATAATACATACAGACGCTAGTGTTGTGGGTCTTGGAGCACTGCTCGTACATTCGCAGGGTGACAACGAAACGGTGATCGCCTACGGCAGCAGCTGTCCCGAGCAGGACCTAACTACACTACGACGAAAAAAAGAATGTTTTGAAATGATTAGGGCAGCCCTGAAGTTTCACCCTCAATTGTATGGGCGCCCATTCGCCGTTATCAATGATCACCACTCACTCTTCTGGTTAGTTAACAAAAGATCCATAAGCCCGTCTGAAACGCTGGTGTCTTCGGCTCGAAGAGTTTGACTTTACTGTCACCAAGTCGAAAAAACGACACACCGATGCCGACTATCCTTCTTGGTGTCGGTCTCACGACGACGACACAGGCTCTTTAGGAATTGTGAATACACTGCTGCCTTTTCCTAATAACAGCGGCACAATGCTCAAGTGCTACCTCTCCTAAGTTACCTAAAAGGACGAACGAATAGTGTGCTGAAATCACTTGCGAGAGAGCTGATGTTGTACTGCTTGCGGAATTACGACCCTTATGAAACCTTTTCACCCGGTGGCAGCAGCTACTTGATCATCCTTCCTTCTTTGATTAAACGTGATGTACGGAAAGCCTACCAAGTTGTACCTACTGCTGGTCGCTCGGGATACTGAAGCACATTTGCGATGATTAGGTAAAACTATTACTTGCCAAGATTCGTCGAGGTTGGCAAACTTTCGTGCAGGAATGTCATGATTGCCAACGTCGCAAGCCACCTTCCATCAAACCAGCTGACCTGTCGCAGCCTGTGCGAGTGCCAATGACAGCATTCACACAAATCAGCATAAATTTTCTGAATACCTTTCCAAAGTCTGCCACTGCAAACAAATGAATTATCGTTGTCACAGATGACCTAACCAGATACCTGGAAACAGGCGCGTTACCACGACCAACGGACGCTGAAGCGGCGCAAGTTTTCATTGAAGCCATTATTTTAAGGCACGGCGCTCCCGCACTAGTTATCATGGACAGAGGCACTGCGTTCATGGCGGCACCGTTTCCCAACTAAGTGGTACAGCTCGCAGGAATACAACAGCGCATCATGCCCACACCAACGGGCTCCCCGAACGTTCCAAAAAGACCCTGCATGGCATAATAAGCATGTATTTAAATAAAGAACAGAAGAACTGGGACGAAATTTTGCTCTACGTCACTATCGCGTACAACAAAGGTCGCCAGGAAACCACTTGGAAGAGACCCTTCAGTCTCGTTAACGAACGTGAAGCTACGACAACGTTAAACACGATGCTCCCTCATGAAATTGACGGCAATGAGACGGACACCGAAGAGTTTACCCAGCGAGCAGAAGAAGTCAGGCAACTGACGAGGTTGGAATCACCGAACAATTAGACTTCGATGCTAAACAATACAACCTCCGGCACAGAACTATCTTGTATAACGTGGGTGAAAAGTGTGAGTCTAGACATCTATTCTTCGCAGTGGGCTCTCCGAAATGATGTTGCAAAGATACGTTGGATTTTGCACAGTTCTGCGACGCATCAGTGACGTCAGCAACGAGGTTGTTCCGGACAGCAATCAGTGTTAGAAGCCCCGCAGACATTTCCCAGCGTCTATACACATGCTTCAGATGATGCTCTACTTTCAGGCAATAACTGTGCTGTTTTGACTTTACGTTGCTTCCCAAGCATAGACCATCGGGGCAATATTTTTCAAAGAGTAAGAATAAGAGTGCTTTATTTACAGTAAGCACATTACAGAACCCACTGCAAGGGCAAGGGCTGAAAGCAATCAGCCCGACAAATGCCCCTGCCCCTCCGCATTTCTCGCTATGCTTTGTTATGAGCTCAGAGCACAAACCCTAATACATTGGTTACATATAAATTGTATACAAGTTGCTTGCAAGAATACACACACAATTCACACAAAAACAAAGTTTAAATATTTACATAGCACTTTTGAAAAATTAGACTTGGAGATTTATATAGAGATTTAGAGCCAAGTGAATTGGACAAAAAAATTTGGGCAAGTGTGAGCGGGAATTCGAAGGCAGAGAGGTCAGCCTGAGCTAGTTCGCTCTAGCTTGCTGCTCTACATCGGGAATAGAAGAAGGAGGAAGGAAAGAGGGGATGAGGTATAATAATGAGGACAAGGAGAGGTGGTGCATATGTACAGTAGCCACTTAGTGAAGCACCCTACAGAATAGCACCCTACCTGTTTTTTGGAAGTATACTTCATTTAAAAGAATGGAGGTACATGTGTTATTGATATAACCCCGCCGCGGTTGTCTAGTGGCTAAGGTACTGGGCTGCTGACCCGCAGGTCGCGGGTTTGCATCCCGGCTGCGGCGGCTGCATTTTCGATGGAGGCGGAAATTTTGTAGGCCCGTATGCTCAGATTTTGGTGCACTTTAAGAAACCCCAGATGGTCGAAATTTCCGGAACCCTTCACTACGGTGTCTCTCATATTCACATGGTGGCTTTGGGACGTCAAAACCACATATCAATCAATCACCTACTATCCGTCAACTGTAGCCGTTGTTTAATTGTCACGACAAAAGGTACCCCAGTGACAGCAGGCAGACTGAAACCGGCGTCGTTTCATTGAAAGGTCAACACACGCGCGTACGCACGCACATACTCGGTGGCTGATCCGCAGGGCGCAAATATTAGAATAGTCGAAATGAAAAATATTCAGCCTAACTGCTCACAATTTATTGTCAAATGAACAAAAAACGCTCATCATCTCAAAGGTGCAACGATATTATGCTCACACTTCCTTCACTTGACCCTGCCATCTTCTCCGCCTCAACTATTTCTATAATCTTTTGCCCTGGACTAAATGCAAGAAACACGCTGCATTCAAAAATGGGCTTAACCCATCGACTTACACGTGGAATCTGAGAAACCCCAGCACTGCTGTTTTTATACAGCAATGGTGCTCACAGAGTGTGTCATTACGTAAGATTTCTGTCTGAGCAACTGACTGCCTGAATGTCAAAAACGAAAGGAGAATTTAGGGCTCAATTTTATTTCATAGGCATAGCCTAGAAACTCACACGCAGACAAAAAGTGCATAGCGGTTTTTCTGTTGCAATAAGTAGTTAACGACATACGTATCGTACCTGGAGTTGTTAGTGTTTTAAAAAGGTTTTACAGTGCTCAGTCACAATGTTGGTTTCGGGGAGCACCAAGTGAAATGGGACTTAAACTGCTTTTCATATGAACATAGCTGGCTACATGAACACAAAACCGCATGCAGGTGGTCACCGCAAAGACAAATTTCATCAATAAAGTCTTCCTGGGTACCCCTATAAATAGCTCTGAGACGTTGTATATATGCATGACCAATAAAATTGCAAAGCCAAAGCAAGAAGATTCACCTTGGTGCTCCCTGCAAATCTGCCCTCTCTTCAATTGAAGAAGTCTGCTAAGAGATCACTTGACAGCGTCGAGGAACCCAACAAAAAACTCATACCGCAGGTAGCAGTGGATTGTTCAGACAAACACCAAAGGGTTGTTCTGCAAGTAATGGCATGATAAGCTTTCTAAAATTGATTTTAGATGTGTTCCAGCGTATAATATTTTTTTATATTTTGTAGACAACAAGGATGTCCCCGCTTATCTATCCCACACGTCAAGTCGCCTGCAAAAGCTGCTCCAAGCAAATGCGAGATCAGGAACAAAGGATACAAAGATACAGTACCATCTTCCCACTGAAATTTATTAAAAACAGTTGAAACGTCTGTACAGACCTTCGATAAGAACTAACAGACAATCAACCCATGAAAAATATAGGAGACATTATAAGTAGCCTTTTGACTGTATCATGTTATTTATAATAAAATTGTGAAGAAAATAGGGTGGACAAAAACACAACTTGCAACCGGGCGACAGTAAACATACTACTTTGGCATAATGCATTGGATGCTTTTATGAATTGAGCTAAAGCGACGGCTGTCCTCTTGTCGAACTTATCGGCTGTTACTGTGCACGAAATTCTGGGAGTCTTAGTCGGTATTTTCCGTAGCACGTGATCTTTTTACGTGTGAGTAGCTGTCAATAAGCCCTCCCATACTACCTGAAGGCATTAAATCTACAGGAACAAGATCCTGACTATGAATGAACTACACAAAATTTTAAAGGCTCACTTTTCTTTTTCAAAGGAACTGCGTTCACCATGCATTTAAAACATGTTAAGCACTTCGGCATGTCATCAGAGCTGCACCCTTTTTATTTGGAGACGTGGGTCTTCACAGCAAAGAAAGTACATCGCCTGTACTTCAACACCTTTCCCCTACCTTCTTGAGTCTGTGAGAGACACTGCACATTGAAAGTACTACAGTTTACCTTATTGCTTAGTTGAGGCTTCGATGTACCCTCCCACTGGTTTTAACACCTAAGATTCATCACACACCATATCAAACTCATAGCTTCAAACAATACAATTTGAGCAATTTTTGCTAACTTAGTCAGCTGCTTCGGTGAATGCACCATCCACCTGTTTGTGGTGAGAAAATTGCCACAAAGCATTCTGCTAAGCGAAGTGCATGTTCTGGCGTTTAGCCACTTTTGAACACCATGACAAAAAAGCAGCAATGGCTTCCAAACACAACGTTCATACCACCAATATAAGTGTTGTTCTCTAAAAAACTGTCTTAAGTTGAGGAATTTATTCGTGTCTCATTCAAAAAGCAGCTATGCTATTTCAAGAAGTTGGAGCACATCCCGAAAAAGCTTCAAAGTGGGCACAACGCTCTACTCGCTGCCTATACTCTGCCCATTAAAACACAAAAAATCGTCCACTTAGCAGAATAATCTTACGGCACTATCAGCCTTTCTTGAATGTTTTTCTTGTCAGCACAGGTCAAGTACGCGTGAATAAGCTTCAACGCGATGATTAACCAAATATAAACATCCTGCCGGCGCAAAGAATGTACTGCTCTCTCTCAAGGATGCTGTATGTTTTTTTTACCCGCATCTTTCTCTTGAAATTGTCGAATGTCAATGAAAGGTTTTGGGAAGTGTTTCGCAAACAGTTACTTGTAGAAACCAGTTCTGGCTAGGCCATAAATGTTTATTTGTAACAGCAGGGTAGTTGTACTGGATCGAGCATGGTACCAATACTTTGAGACCTGTACTTGACCTCCTTTTACCTCCTTTTAAAAGAACAGTAACAACAGATTGTTAGATTTCAGAGCTATACAATATCGTGCTATGTGGATAAACTTTGCTGTTTAATTCAGCCGCATCTATGGGCTGCAAGCTGGATGTCATGCCTAGTATGAAGGTTTTACTGCACAAGCTCCAGGATCTTGTGGCAACACAGGAGATTCCCGACTGCGTTGCGCTTAACACAGCCTTTTATAAATTGGTGAAAAGTTGGCGGCATAAGTCTCGTGCATGCTAAGCCACTGCTGCTCTTCTCAATGGGGCACACAAATGTGGTGAATAAAGCAGCCACGAAAATAGCCTTGGAAATACTCTGTGTGAATCATTTTATCACAAGGTGGTTGAAGCATTTCTCCAAGTAATGTATAGACATCACATTGCAGGCTAAACGCAGGACGAGTTGCCTGTAGCCGAGAATTCGCTTACCCATGAGAGGTATCTTAGGCGTAAAAAAAGGAGCTACAGACCATCTGCAATGCTGCAAGAGATGAAGACAGCTGTCGTACATAACACGCATACTGTATCCCACAGAGTCTACTAGAAAATAGGGGGAAAAGGCTGGAATAGAAGTGGTGTTTGTGACGTTTGAAACTTTCTGGCCTGTGCAAGTTAATGCATCAGATGCGAAGGAACCACTGCAGCACTGACTACAGGCAGAAGTGTGTTACCTGAGTTAAACCATCATGTACGCAATCACTGACATGAGCAGAGGTACAAGAGTCAGATGGGACGCTGTCTTTATGATAGACTCCATGAAACTTTTACAGCATACAAACAACAGCGACAAGGCATTGCGTAATCTATATACGGCAATGTATGTGTTTTAAAAACAGCGCGATACTTTCAAGTAGTCTGTAGAAAATGGTTATTCCACTTTATTAATTTTAAGAAATACTTCATTCATGTTAGGGTCAACAATTGAGTGGTTAGCATCCGAGTGTCGGAATTGGTTACCTGTACACAAAAGAATTTTTAAAAGATAATTGCAAAATAATAACAAAGTTGATTTTAAGTAACCACTCTTCTAATGTTTGCAAGTGGTTAAAGCGAATGAATAGTCGTGCATCTCGTCACCACGTCGATATGGGTACGCTTTACAGGTGGTGGTTGTTTTATCATTTATGATGACCATACTAAAATCTTTGTCGTTCTCCTCACAGACTAAAGGCAAGAAATTTATATTCATGCTGTAAAATGAAGAAACGTGTAAAAAATACTACCGCTGATTTGAGCCAAAGTAGGCAGGCCACAATTACAGACGCAACGGTAGATGTTTTGGCTAAACTGGTGGGCTGGGGAAACATGATGAAACTGTTGTTTGAACGAACAAGGGGCTACCACTGATTGAAAGGCCCACTTTTTTTATGAATGTAATTACGTAGTGCCAACAATGAATCTAAGAGAAGCATAGTTGATATTGTTGTTACTTTATTTAGTGTATACATCGTATATGCAACGTAAAAGAATAATTGAAATTAAAAAATGCTCAAATGACGCATTTACAATTTTTGTACGTGTACAGTAGACTACATTGGCGTCACCCCAGCACCTTTGCTCGTAAGAAGGGCTCATCTGGATCTGATTTCTTGATCGCGATCAACAATGATCGAGTCTAAGAGACGAAAATTATTCTAGATAGAGTTTGGCCAAGACGTGAGTCAAACTGCGATTTAGAATCCAGATTGCGATCAAAAATGGCCTTGTAACACTGGTAGTGAGCATGACTTACGTCGAAACTACTGCGTCGAATCATCCGATAGCGAAAAGGGCCACAAAAGAGAAGACGACAAACGATCTTCGTGACAGACCACGTGACTTACCCGATCATGCAGCGTGGGCAGTGGCCAGGTAGAAACAGTTGCCACCGAACGCCTTGCTAAGTTGTACATGAACAGGAGGGGGCACAGCACAACAGAAAGCCGATGAATGAAGCCACGCAGCTTTATTATATACTAAAATTTCACATTGTTACCTACCGATGAAGGGACTGCGGTGGAATCCTTCCTTATTTTGTGCATAAAATGCTATCACATGATTAGAACAGCCCGTGATACAATGTGGGACCCGATATTGACGATGTATAGCCTCCTAGAGGAACAAAACAAACGGCGATCTTGAAAGCTATCGCATGGTTTTTTCTTTTCTTTTCGTTTTCTTTTTCATCTTGTATGTGCTGTACCTATTGTATACTTATGTATTCATTTCTTTCTTGGCTTGAACGGCAAAAATAATTGTGTTTATTGTTGTGTATTTGTTATGTATTCATTTTTACTTTAATCGCACGTCATATGAAGTATAAATTTGTGGTGTTTTTTTTCTCTTTTGCCCGGTATATGCGTTATTATGAAATAATTAGCTATGTCGCTCCTTGTGTTCGCTATGAGTGTATGAAACACTCACCCCAAACAATCTTTATGCGACTTACTCCCCTTGTAACTGCCCACCTGCTTGGACCTGAAGGTCTGCAGTATGTAATAAATAAATAATATAAATAAAATGTGTTATAACTTGGTTATTTTATAAATATTTCATGTACAAATTGTATTAGTATGTTTTAATCTTATCAGCATTCTCATTTTAGTGACATCTGATGACTGCAACAAAGAAACCATTGTAAGAGCGCATCGTGAGGGTGAAAAAAAGCAGGTGACAAGTGCCTAAGCGAAACTTCAATTGTGCTGTACAATGCTGAATTCCAATTTGTTCTGCCCGTGTGTTCAGATTAGGGTGCACGGTAAAGAACACCAATCGGTCGAAATTTGCGGGGCCCTCCACTATGGCGTTTTTCATAGCCATATGGTGGTTTCGCGACACATATCTGCCTTCCAGTTATTTTTGTGATCTGGTTTAAATTGTCGTGGTTGTTGTTGTGGTGCCCCTGCGCAGCGTGTTGATATATGAAGGTGTGGATCTTCCTTGAATAAGGCCAACTGACGGTTTGATCATATCCTCGTGTGTCTCTTCCTGTGGGCTGTGTGAAGTGGCCCCCTCATGATGGTTTGTATGTCAAAATACCAACTCTTTCAAGGGTCTATTCTTTTATGCGTGCAAGCTTTGCAGAGAAAGGTTTATTTTGGATCTGATAACTCCAGCTCGTGCACTGTGAAACACAGTCTCCTGTGACACATTAAGTTGTAGCTACATAATGTGACCTTATGCTCTAAGGACTTAATTATTCGCGGTGGAATTTCAAACAGGCTATGTCGCCATGAGCTTCATTTGTGAGCCCTTCAAGGAGTTCGGAAAAGGACTCTCTCAACAGCTAGCAGGTACAAATTTAGTCATTGCGTGAGGTCAGGGAAGTACGTACACAGGTCGGAGAACTCATTCGACAGTCCACGAGATACAAATCGAACCTTGAGCATGAGTCCGTGTGAAGGGCACTGTTGTGAGTCTGAGTCCGAGTCAGCCCAGTTGAAGAAAGTTTTCGCGATCACGAGTTCATTCTGCAAAACATATTTATTGAGTGAGTCTCAATGAGCTCCACTGCTCTCTTATCCCATCCCTATCTCCTGATCCTCAACGATTCTACCAGCCTAGCCTAGAGTCACGTTTATACTCACGTCTACTTAGCAGTATAGATAACTGAAACTCGTGTTTGAGAGTACGATATCAAAACGCACAAGAAGAGCTCCAACGATTTGAGACATTTGTGTTAAAGAGCGATGACGCCATAGTGGACCTATGAGTCATGATTTTATTGATTTTCTCAGATTCAGATGACGTCGCTACTATGAGTCTGAATGAGTCCGGATGAGGAATATTTCAGTAGGTTTGAGTTTTAGTGAGTCTGTTTGAAGAAAAAAATTTGTTTGTGTACACCCTCATAAAAAAATTGTGGAGTCCAAGTTCGAATGACCGCTAAGCACCAGATATAGTTCCGGAGCGGGCTTCACAACTTTGTCCAACTGTAGTCAGGTAGAAGACTTATCACATAAGATGACGCCAACGGCGCACAGTCTGGCTGCAGTTGGATCAGCCGAGTATAGCACAATCACATACTGACTTGCAGAACCCACCACTACGCCGTCTATGACTTGCTAAACAAGCTTAACTAAGTGATATCAATGTCCTGCGGTTATTTCAGTGCGTACTTTCAGTTCTTTGCAAACAAATTTTGCTTCACTTTTTTTATGCTACCCTACTTTAGTTTTTTTACTGTAGACTCCAATTTATGGCTCTACAAAATGAGCCTAAAATTGAAGGTATAATTGAGGATTATGCAATTTCTATTTCAACTCACTATTTTAATTATAACATGGCAGCATTAAGCATCGTATTTTTGTGTGTTCTCGCTCTGGATTTTTTGTCATAGACGTCAAGGTTAGTGTGGCCTAGTCAAGTGTGAGGATTTGTTCAAAATTCCCCAATAACAACAAGCATTAGTGGTAAAGCAGAGTTCCTCCACGCAATACGTATGCCGCACTTGTAACAGCTTTATTGTGATATATCTGCCCTATTTAATGTTTACTATGGCCTTTAAGGTATTTGAAAAAAGAGAGAGCTAAGCATTATCAGTGAGTTCACTTGATGCAACACGTTAAAGAACCCCAGGTGGTCTAAATTTCCGGAGCCCTCCACTACGGCGTCTCTCATAATCATATGGTGGTTTTGGGAAGTTAAACCCCACAATTCAATCAATCAAATCAATCACTTGATGCAAATATAACAGCACAAAATAATGTCTACAGCAGAAACACTGAGTGTGTTAGTGCAGTATCGGCGATTTGCAGGTGAACTGGATGCTATTCGCACAGAAATTTCAGCTTTGTTTCACTGTTGCAAGTGAAAGCGCTGCATCTATCGAAAGGACCATGATACTGAGACTTTTCGTAGCGCGCGCCCCTGTTGCCATTTTCCACAACAGTTAAGACTTCGGCCATCCAACTGAGGTGTATCCACCACCAGAAAAGCATCTTTATATTGTGCAGCAGTCGCTTCATGAACATTACGCTGACAGGCTACTAAACCTATACCCCTACGCGCTTTACAGCTGAAAGCGAAGAGCTAAATAACGCTTCTGCTCTTCCCCAACTGCCTCAATCATATAAGTGCATAATTTTAACAATGAGTAGCCACGCGACAAGATGATAGATAACAGACCTCCGGAGGTATGAATTACCGTTTGTGCAGACTAGTGACAATGGTTCACAATTGTCATGTACAGAGCTCGCCAAGTTCACCAAGCAGTGGCAGCTTTCACCCAACATCAAGCTAAAATCACCCCTTGTTTTATTGAATTGTTGGCAGTGTGGTAATTGCAGCTAAGGCTTCATTCAAGGAAGCACTTGAAGTTGTCCATGAGCTGCACTTACGCTTTTTTGACCCCACATATACAGCAAGCTGGAACAGAAAGGGCGGCCCGCCTAATCGCTGATAGGTTACCATACCTACTCTGTTGACAACAAACATGCTGCCTAAATTACCTACCACGTTCTGACAGACTCATTAGTAGGAAAATGGAATGAATAAAAAACTACTGCAGAGAGAAAACGCAGGAGCTACCCCTGCTGACGGAAGAAGAGTCCGTTAAGAGTACAACCGTTCACGCTTCGAGTGCCATAAGAAATAAGGCATTGTAATTGGGAGATGAGTCATGACTAGATCTTACGGTATTGAAATGCACAGTCGCATGCTAAGGAGAAAGAAGCACACCTGTGTCATGTGCCTCAGCTGTTTGTGTAGCGACCAACTAGAAAAATATTGAAGTTGATCAAATGGGTCAATGGTTCAAACAGCTGCATAAACGTGGTCGTGCTTCTACATCAACTACTTAGACAGCTGCGTGAAGTCAAGTGAAGAAAAAAATAGCATCTGATTAGCAGTTTTCCCTCAGTTGTGTGTCTTCTCGCTTGACCTACCAGAGCAAGGAAACCACAATCGGTAGGTTCATTTGTTCAAGCTGGCAGATAAGTCTTACAGACAAAGTGAAGCTGAAGCCACACCTTGGACGAATCGCAAAAAAAAACTGCAGTGCTCTGGTGTGATTTGTGTGCTCCCAAATGTGTTGTGTGAGTTTGGCATCTGTTTGTGTCTGCCTTTTTGCTGTGGTTGGTAGTGGGTGGAGACTACAGTGCCCTTTAACAAGAGTGGAATTTATGCGTTAGGGTTTCTTACCAATAACACGGTCTGTTCAGCAGGCCTGCTTTCTCCACGTTTGTGTCTCCTTTGTGTGTTGTGAGAGATCGTCCTTGTGTGTTAGCGCGCCTTTTCATCGTGGTGAATTTTTATGTTTAGATTTGAGTTCAGAGAGTGTGTTCTGCCGGCCTGGTGTTTGGTGTGTCTGCCGAGAATGGTAGCTTTGGCAGTAACAGATTGTGGGTGTTAAGTTCCTGCTCCGTCTATGGTAATATGAAGTACTGAAGTATTGTGGCATCAGCCTCCATTTTATGGGTCAAGGTCTGCATCGTCCTGACTGTTTCAGAGTACTCTGGGTCAAGACACACTTCTATTGAGCTGCTCACAGACTCAGCGTGTCTGGTGCCGTCTGAGCTGATGTTAACAATGTGTAGACCAGCAGTTGGCTATTGCATGGATGGGGAGTTTTTTCTGTGAAGTCTTGCTGTGAATCTTGACATGGTATGACGACCTTGGTGCCACAGGCTCTGTGACGTATCTCGCCACTATATGTAAGAGCCGGCAAGAAGTGTTGTGGGCGTGTGCGAAATTTTGGTTTATTTGCATCCTGTACAGAAATATAGCCCAGAGGAATGAAACGATAAGTTCAGTGCCTTGGACAGCAGCAAATCATACGTGTCAGCTTATGGCACAAAGACGAACCACTTTTACGGTCATTGGGCCTATAATTCTTCCCAGCACATACAGGCGTGTCGTCGCTCGGTATGTACTTGCGTGAGCGAATGGGTCGGCACGTTCATTGCCGGGAACACCTGCATGCGCCAGGCACCAAATGATGCCATGGTCGGATACGATGTGTGAGCCCAGTATCCTTTTAAAAAACGCATGAGAGAACGTCTAGCCCAGCCGCACCCGCGGCTCAGAACTGCAGAAGCTCGCGCATATAGGAGAATTCAAAGGCACACTTACCCTCTCCCCCTTCGCGCTTTGAGAGGGCCCACCACATTAATTCCGCATTATAAGAAAATGCTTGTGCATGGTGTGGTGCAGGGCCGCCCCTGTCGCATTTGGCGTGCGAATGCGCAGCAAGACCACATTAGGAAAACTCGCCTCAGTTACGAGCTTACTCTAGAGAGCCATGGAAGATCCTCCTTTTTAGGCCAGGGCTAGAGGTGCACAGAGGCCTCTGGACCAGGCGGAGCGTGTAGTGGGAATCACTGGAATGCTGCAATAGGATTCTACCTATTCAGTCTTTACTCTTTTGCCCCTTCACCTAAATAACCATGACCTTTTTAACTCTCATGTCATTCTGACTTGTTCTTTTGACTATTTGCCCTCAAATATAGTTCAACGCACTGTTTAAGGGACTTTCGGTTTCCTTGAATGCCTCCTGTGCAGAATATCTGTGATGGCCTAGTCGCCATGCTGCTCACAATTTTTCCAATCGAGTGCGTTTGTTAGTACACATCTCTTGCTGTTCATTCACGGAATTTGCTCGTTTCGAATGTATCCTGATTTGATGGCTGCTTGATGTTTCTTGCTTCTTTGTGAGTAGTCTCAGAATATTTGATATTTTTACTAACGTCTCTATAAATAAAAAAGGCAAAAATAGATTGGTTAGCAAAAGTAGCTGCTGATCTATGCTAGGGTGATTGTCTGCCCCAATGATGCTGCTGATTGTGGAGCAAAACTGAAAACATTCATGATATGGGTGCTTTTTATCTTACCACACAGTATTACTTAAAATAGACAGGGACTTTGTATACTTCAAAACTGAATGCAGCATGTTGAAAGCAAGCCTGCCTACAGCACGCTTTTTGTAGCCTGAAATTATGGCGTCTTAAACGCTTTAACGAGGTTCTAAAATGCTTGCTCCTACACATCTCTTTTACACAAGAATTCACTGTGTTTTGTGTATCTAGTTAACAATGTTACAGGGCAACTCAATGTTCTCCACAATGTGATTGTGTTTTTGTGTTTCGTTTTTCGCCATAGCAGTCACTCTGTGTGAAGAATTAGGGTATGGTGCTAGAGTCATATTCAGGTGACTACTAATGCTGTCTTTCATCTCCTGCACTATAGCAATCATGTAAAGTCAAACAAATAAAAAAGACACAGGCTGCAGCAATATGATGAAATCTGATTCGTAGGACTTCTGTGTGAAGAACACAGGCGGAACTCTTGTCTGTATTGTTCGTGATTCTTCTGTCGCTTACTCAACCGAACTAAATAACCACAGTCAGCTATTATTCAAACGACTACAAGAAGTTAAAAAAGATCTGTTTTTTATGTTTCATTGATTATGTTCTCCCCGCTGCCTTTCAGTTGTTTTTTTGAAAGTTGGCTTGATGCCTATATATATTGTTGATGCAATATGATTAGTTCATTGTTGCTGCCACATTAATACCACTCTGGTAGCTCAACGATATAATATTAACGTTATCGCCTTATTAACATCCCGTTAGGACAACGTGCATATTTAAATGTTGCTGCAACATTAAAGAAACTGTAATAAAGAAACGGAATCTATAAACGTTGGTACAATGGTTTATTTTACTGTAAAACGTTGCCTGACATTTGTTACATTCAAAGAAGGTTACTAAACGTTCTGCATTGATAGGGTGTGAGGAGGACGCACTCTCGTTTGCGTGCATACCTCGTGATCTCAAGGTTAGGAGAATCGTACGCTTTGCGCTTTCACCGGAACAATTTTGTTGTAATTACAGGGCACACAAAGCTTACTGCACTCGCTCGACATTCTCCGTTTGTGAAAAGCGCGCGCTTTTCAGACACAACGTATTAACAACTTAGACGCTTATTCGAGTTCATCTATATCTTTGAATACATTTCATGCTTTGTATGTGCGTGAGAAACGCGGTGCACGTTTTGATCTGCTTGCCATTCTTCGCATGACCTTCTACTTTGTTTCCATCGCATTCAATGCTTCGCCTTTGAGCAGGGATGTGGCATTTCACCTTCCTTTCAGCCGCAGTGCAGTACAAAGGTCAATGGCGTTTGTGGTTTCTTGACTACTCTATTGAGTGCATGTTTGCACGTCATGATTTTTTAGCCACAAAACTGCCTTTCAAAATACCAACTCTCGGGTTCTTTTCTTGACACTTCTCGCTTTTGTTTAGGCACTCTTCTTCATGCCTGAACCGTGAATCATTTGAATGAATTAATGCGCATACTTTCAATCTGTTAATATACGACAACTATCAGTTGTGAACTTTCCCTACCGTGACCAACCGTGTATTCACCCACCCGCTCTTTCTCAGCTCATATTATTATAGTGCGCAATCCACTGATTGCACTCCGTTTTGTGCGTTTCTAATTTAATCAGCGTAAATTAGGCCACACAACAAACCGAGAAGTGTTGATAGGCTCATCGCTTATCGCTCACGTCTACGCGTGCTTTGTGAGTTAGAGTCGAGAAGATAACACCTTTGAGAATTGTACTGAAAGTAAGAACGAAACCAATAGAAGAGGAGCCTCTTTGTTTCAGTCTTTTAACAAAATCTTTCAGAGACGAAGCAGCTCTTCAGACAGGAAGGCGAGCCAAATTTCACAATTTCTCTACGTTTTCTATTGTGATAGCAATTATACCGAAACTCTTTACATGGTTTCATTATTGCTGTATTAATTCGAATGAGGTTCAAATCGACCGATTTTGTAAGTTTATCGTAAGCTGTAGTCGTCAGTAGAAGCCTGTGAGCTCTGGCAAAGAACACGATGAAGCATAAATGATTCAAGCTGCCCATTCACACCACAGATAGACTATGCGACAACGTCAACAGCATGCGAAGACTGCCGTCGATTGCTCCTCAACAAAAACTAACGTCCTGTCCGCGTTTCCTCAGATGAATCAATATGAAGAAATGCAATGGTTTGTGGTCTGCACGTCCCTAACAGAAACAGGGAACGTCGACTAAAACGGCATTGTCTAAAACATTGGTGCGTGCCCTATCAAGGCAGGCATGAGCAAACACCTCATATACCCTTCAACAATTATTATCCCACCACATTACGCTGTGACCACAGGCGCGACCAACTGCACAAAAACCACTTTTTTGCCGGGACAACCACATCAAGACTCCATGCATTTTTTCTCAGCTATACAAAACAGGGATGTGTCCTTGGTGTAGTGACCACACAGCCACACTTCCACACATCACCTACCAATGTAGACAGCGACTAGCTCATGCAGTATCGAGGCTGCACGTTCAAGCGAAACACTCCCAACGGGGTCTTGAGAGGCCCGGCTTCAAGAGCTGGCACCGGAAAGCCAACTGGTCACCCTATGCCAGGCCCGGCAAGTCACCGCGGCCAGTGGGGCTCTACAAGAGGGCTCCACCCCTGATTAAACCAGGGACTGTTCCAATGAAGTAAAGTTTGTTATCTCTCTCTCTCTCTCTTTGCCGGGAGTGGCCGAGTTGCCATCGTGCACTAGATTTTTTCAGAACGACGCGAGATCGGATCAAAAAGAGTCGTGAGTGTGTTTAGTTTGTGCGTGTGTGTGTGTGTGATTAAATTTTGCGTCCTTTTGCAAGTTGGTATTTGTCAGTTTGGCTTTTACAGATGAACTGCTATTCTTTAGCATATTCATGCCAAAGCTTGTGAACTGTCATGGACAGTGGAAAGACAGGAACATTTATCAGGACAGTTTATTTTAACTCTTTGCCTCTGCGACGAGTTCTGCACTTTTATTTTTGGAAATAAGATAATCTCAATGTACATGATTGCGTACTGAGCACAGGTGTGGCGAATTGCGCCTTACAAAGACGAGTGATGGAATCGAACTTGCAACAATACAATAATATAGGACACGAGGACACATAAGATGCTGTACACTGTAAATTTGCGTAAAGGGCTTGCGAGATTTCACAGAGGCGGTTTCTTTCGCAGTTAGAGCGCAATATTAATTTAGTGGCTTGTCTCTTCATACACATGCGCACGATTGCGATATGCATAGAGTCTTCACTACTCTAAAACTATTTTCGGCACTGATCGATTTGATATGTGCACACAAGTGCTGCATCTCCATCATCCCTTGGCCAATCAATTGAAAACATGTTCGTCACTTTATTTGCTGAAAAAACACAAAGGAACATCTAAAAGCAAATCAAAAGTACAGATAGCGAGAATGAAGTAAATACACATTGTTGAACAGGACCTTGTGCAGTTTGTTGTCCTACAGGTGAAAATGAAAGTAGGGGTGGGGGGAGGGTAAGTGCGAGAAAGCCTAAATTCAAGTTTTTCAGAAGTCATGCTTCTGCCTGCATATGATGAGTCTAGGGGCAAGAAAGGCCTTCGCCCTGAAAGAAAAAGAAGCTCGTGCATTCTTCTCTGCTCGAAACTTAGACCCGATGAACGCGCATATCAAGAGCCAGCTTCTATGTGATTCAATAAAGATCCTAATATTCCTGAAGACTCGTGACAATTTGAAAGTTTCTTTCAAGTATAACAAAAGAAAACTTATGACTTCATGAACTGGTTAGCTCTCAGTCAAGATTCTTCAGATTCTCTCTTGAGGCCTTATCGATCCATTCATGTCGTATTGCAATTTTCATGAAGTAATGCCTGGTTGCATAAGAGACAGTAGTCCCA
The DNA here is from genome assembly GCA_013436015.1 of Rhipicephalus annulatus. Taxonomy (NCBI): domain Eukaryota; kingdom Metazoa; phylum Arthropoda; class Arachnida; order Ixodida; family Ixodidae; genus Rhipicephalus; species Rhipicephalus annulatus. The sequence continues at coordinate 56,683 of WOVY01005064.1, forward strand.
TGCTTCTCACCGTTCAATAATATTGTCACGTGATTACAGCTACAACACAACTCCAAAGACCACAGGCACAGCAACCAGTTTTCTTTGTCACGATGGCACATACACTGATTGACATGGTTCAATCTTGTTTCATGTTCGTGACAATACGCGCCTTCTGCATTGGCGGGATGGGTGGGCATGGACCTCGTTTAGGATTTAGCTAAGGGCTTCTGGCTCTTGGTGGCTTCATCGGCTTTGTATTTAAAGATGATAGTGTTTCTTGGGGTACTTCGACGCAAAAATTTTTTGTCTCTCCGTCGATATGTCTGTCTGTTGGTCTGTCTGTCTGTCTGTTTGTAAAATTGTCTGTTTCTCCACCGTAACAATAGCCTAAACGGCCCCAGGCGATACTCCAAACGGCAAACTCTATCCGCAGCGCCCACCATTATTGCTCAAGTTTCAGACTTCATACTTGTGCAACATTCAATTGAAAAGAAAATTCTGCGCATATTTCAGGCACAATAATAAACATTGGCCCCGAACCTACATGTTACACTGCAAATATCGTCGAAAAACGATAGTCTTGCACCTGAAGAGAGTCAACAAAACGTTTATTGGATGTTCTGCGCAAGAAAATTGGTAAACGGTATTCTGGACGTGCTGCGTTAGAGTGCCTCGAGCGTGTAGCGGTTGCGAACGAGCGCATCGAGGCACGTTAGACTCGAGCGCCATCTGGCAGTTATCTTCTAAAACGAAGGCGGTCGCACCCGCAGAGAAAAATGCGCGCCTGTCTCGGAGGTGATAAGGTATAGAACGCAAAGTGAAGGGCAGGTTTCACCACCATGTTGTCATATCAAAGCGTTGCAAACACATTTTTGAGCATCGCGTTACACTTTCAGTGCAGCGCGATAAACGCTACAGTCCTTTAAGTTACTTGTGTGTGCCTATTCTATTATAAAGACAGACATACAAGAAACGATCGACTTGCTGTTATGTTGCCTCAGATATGCGCAATAATTGATTTTTAATTGACTATCGCGCCACTGTGAACGCTAAATCCTGAGCAATATTAGTGGGCGCTGCGGATGTGGTTGGCCGTTTGGTGTTGTTCGAGGAATCGTCAAGGGCGGACAAACAGACAAATGTACGGACAGACAGACAGACAAACAGTAAGACAGACCAAAATTTTTCCGTCGAAAATCTCCAAAAAAGACTAATATTTTTAAAACACGTCAATACTCTATACGTGTCTTTGTACTAGCGAAAGCATACATAAGTAATTATAAGGGCCGTACCGTTTGTCACGCTGCGCTGACAATGTAATGCTATGTTCGAAAAGGCAAGTGTTTTCAACCCTTTGCTAAGACAAAATGCTGGTGGCACCTGCCCGTCGTTTTGCGTTTGTTATTGCCTCTGAGACAAGCGCGCACGTATTCCATCGTTTTCGAAGATAACTGTCATACAGCGCTCGTGTCTAACGTGCCTCGATGCGCTCGTTCGCCTTTGCTGCACAAATTCAGACACTCTGACGCAGCGCCACCAGAATGCATTTCAACCAGTTTTCTTGGGCACAAGATCAGATAAACAATTTGTTCGCTCTCTTCAGTGAAACATGCAGATATGGGGCCATTTTTTTATGGGCGAAATTCCTTGGTCCTGCGTGTGTCCTCCGGATGTTATATGGTACTGAACTATTGCTATGGTCTAAATATATGTGAGACAAAAAAATGTTTACAAATAGAATCCAAAGGAGACGCGTACACCTAATGTGAGGGTAACATATCACTGTTTCTGGCGAAAATAACTTTTCGAGAAAGTATTGTTGAGTTCATCTCTATTAAAATGTGCCTAGGCGGTAAGACTTCTCAAAGGAACTCATACCACAAAGACACACGTTGACCACTATATGTCCCAACAAATTATCCGTCAAATGTTGTCTCGGCACGGAGAAGATGGCGGGTTTTAACGCGCTCTTTTTGTACATCTTCGTTGAAAATTGGTTTTATTGAACCGGGACAGCATAGTGGTACTCTCCCATGGTAGAGTACCTAAATTGTACTAGAAATCGTCGGACATCACACAATGTAAAAAATCTTGTCTTGCAAAAATTTTGGCGCCGACGTCGTCGTTTGTAAGCGTAAAATTGAGAGCGATGCAAGTAAAATATATAGTAAAATATTACTCAAAGTGGGGCCGAACAGGTTCGAGTTGGTATCCAATTACACGGGTCATTTGCTCAGCAAGCGGCTGTCCTACCACACAGCCCCGCTTCTGCTTGTGAATGCAGCGAAAATAGATTCCTCGGTCTAAAAATGCCGGGAAAGTATTTTTCACGCTTTACAAATGCACGTGTCCTGTACACATGAATCATGATGCAACATGGAATACTGCAATAATAATGCATGATAGAAGCGTTAATTGCCGGCGGGCCATTATCACCGCCAAGCCATTATCATAATGGCTTGGTGGTTTAAAGTTGGTCACCCACTACAAGCGGTACATTTGCTACAGCGCGTATTCCTTTAACAGCACGTAGTGAGTGCATATCAAGTTCGAAAATGTTTCATGCACAAAGTCTGTGAACGGCGCCCTAGAAACAGAAGAGCGCTATCCCATTCAACTGCTGAAGGCGAAAATTCGGGGTCCCCTATTTTTCAAATTATTTAAGCCAAGGGATTTTTGCTTTCGCTATCGAGCATATTCTACACTCAATTATTTTTCCAAATACTCCTTTCATTTCAGAAAACGAGTGGAAAAGAAGAAATAAAGTTCCCATATACACTTCACACCTAATATAGATACACTTCATGTTCCTTATTATCCATTAAATGGGGCGACGATCCACGCTCGGGTAGGGTACACTTACTCAACGATACGATAACCTGAGATTCGCCCGCTCGATTCACTTCGTTGAGATGCGTGCATTTTCTCCGTTCTCCTTTTCACCATGGTTACCTATTCTCCTTCCCTAAAGTGTAGCATAGCGAACCCAATGCTACAGTCCTGGTTGATCTCCTTGCCTTTCCCTCATTTATAATTTTCTCTTTAATATAGTAAAGTGTGTCTCCTGTGAACGCCGTGTATACTGCACTATATTTTGTGTCCTGTGTTAGCCCACGTGCACTCTAAGGCAAAATTACCCTAAAAAGGTGTAACGGAACCCAACAGGCGCGCGCGATGAACGGATAGACCGTTGAGGAGCAACCACAGAGAAAAGCTTGCCGCGCGAAACCACACGCTCCAAAGGGACGAACCGCCGCGGATTGCAGGCAGCGCGAAAAGCGTTGCCAAGGTGACCAGCCCTCTTTCTCCTCCTCCGCTGGCTGAGTCTTTCCCCATATTTTGCCGGCGATGGCTGGCGTTGCGTCGCGCTCGGAAGGCTCGACCACGGCCGCCTGGATTCGACGATCTATGAATTACGACGTGGCGCTTGTGTGTACGCTTTGCTGCTTGTTGCGTTTCGCTGCACGCAATAAGTCTGGAGCAAGTCTCGGAACGTCACCACGCCACGCTGTATATCTCTGTCTTCAAGATAGTCACGACCGACACACGACAGCAACAGTTGGGAAGGCTAATATGGCAGCCGAGAAGACAACAGGCATATCGGTTATATACTTCTGTCCGACTGAGGGCAGAAAACAGCGCTGGATTCTAAGGCAAGTAGGCTATCATTCTTAATTGTACTCTACTAGATGCGTGTGCGATACGGATCGCGCTCGCCGGCAACGGGCTCGGTCGCGTTGTATATCGCATGCACGAAATGAATCGTGAAGGTCAGCTTCGGCGTTTGCAGTTCGTCTGTGTTTTGCGAACGCCTGAAAATTGTCCGCCATTGCCGTCAGCCTCCCGAACGCTCGCTCATCGAGGGCTCGCCTGTCTTCGCCGCCGTGATAAGTTCCGGGCTGATGATATTGGGCTGAGACCTCGTCGCTGTGTTGACAGTCATCGAAAACAGGTTGCGGGTTCTCGTAAAGAGCTTGGTTGTAGTATGTTGCGCGCTATAAGTGCACCAGCAAGAGCTAGCGGGGCTTTCGCTAGCGTCGGAACTCACTGAAAATTGGTCGCCATTACAGTTGGCTTTCCCGTCAGCCCGTCGCAAGCAACTCGGCGCCGTCTGTTGGCTGCGGCGACAAACTCGCGTTGGCGCGCTGAACTCGCTCGAGTTTGTTAAAAAGGGCCGCATTACCGTCGATTTCTTCGGCGCTAGCTCGAAACCAGCTTGGCGCTGTTTGTGGCGGCGGCTAAGCGTACGCTCTTGTTCCTGTTCGAAGTTCGCTGGCCGCGGACACCCCGCGTGAAGCGCCGTGTCTGGTCTCGCGTTCGCTACTGGAGCTGAACGACGTCGCTCGCTTAGGACTCGCCGACTCGTTAGCGGCACGGTGGTTCGCGGAGTTGTGACTGCGGCTGCCACTCCTAACCTGTTGCGCTATGGGGATCGAAATGACTCTTTGACGATGTGTGATATCACGGTGAAGTCGCCAGCATGTCATATCTCTTGTATGTTTTCATTTCACCTTGCACGTATTCCTCATATGCATATGTATTCATCCTATGCCATGTGTGACTCACTATTTTGCAGCTGTGGGCATACACCGTGCTGAAGACTGTGTGCGCTCGCGTCTGCGATGCCTTTCATCCATCTCTTTCGTCAGAGCAGCTTCAGAAGGACAGTGTGACATGTGAAGGTAAAGTTATTTGTGTGGCATATTTTAACGCTTGTTTTTATATTTACGTGCACGTACTTGTCATATGCGTGCATCTTTATTTTCTGTCACATGTGTCTAACTATTTTTACTAAATTATTGTACGTGTAGCCGTGGGAACACAAAAGGCAGAAGGCTGCGTGTACTGGCGTCCGCAATGCCTGTCGTCTATCGCTTCCGTCGGAGGAGCTCAAGGAGTGAACAAGGTTTGACAACGAGACTGGACTTGTACAGTTCACTATGAATTCACCCTAAAGAATGGAGAAACATCATGTGTATGTAGAAAAATAACAAATTTTGTTGTGTCATTTGTCTTTCGTTGTGGCCGTGACTGCGAAGGCAGTTACACATAGGTGGCTAACTATTTTTTCGCGTGTTTTTTTCTGCGGCGTTAGTTGCTCACTGCGCAGAAAAACAGGTGAACAAAGTATTAGGCCTTACGGAAAATAAACAAAAAACAATGTTTGAACTGGGACAAAAAGGTAATCCGAATGGAGTATGTGAGTAGATTAACCGTTCGTCCGACAAGGTGCAACTGTGAGGACTAACGTTTGCCCGGTAAGGTGTTAATATGGGGATTACCAGTTGCCCTATAACGTGAAGACGTGAGGAATAATTGTTTTTCTTCGAGGTGAAATGTGGGAAAAAAACCAAGCCCAAGTAAGAGGCCATGGGGGCAACGAGTGGGACGGCAAAAAGGGCTATGATGTGACAACCATCGATGCTGAGCATGACCAGTGAACATTTCGCCAAGTTCTACGCTGCCGCATTAGGCAACACGAACGGCTTGAGTGATAGAGGGCATCATGATCTTCTGCAAATGGCGGCGTAAGTGAGAGTTCGTAGTATATAGGTTGGTGTCTGTGTCAACAAGGGCAGTCACAGGAACATTGTCAACTTTTACTTCAGTGAGACTGTGATGTGTTGCCAGCGTCAGTAGAGGATTTCCGGGTGTCGTTGGTTTTGCAGCATCACCTCCATAAGCTGCAATATTTAGTTTGAGTGCTGCGATAGTCCAAAGAATCTCGGAGGGAAAAAGCTACGAGGCGGTGGAGAGCGAAATTGGTGGCGTTCAAAGCGGCTGGACGTCCAGAAGTGGTAGTGTGTATAAAGGTAGGGTAGCTTTTGCCGCGTGTTGGACCAGTGGTGACGGTAATGAGAAACATGCCCAGGTTCATGACAAAAAAAGCAGATAGGCTGGTTGGCAGGAATTGAGCACTCCGCAGGGTTCCGGCAGGGCAATGTTGGTGGAGATCGGCGAGTGGTACCTGAGGAGTAAGGCCATACTTTAGGGTGGGTGAGAGGACACGTGGGCGGAAGACCAAGATTAGCCAAGTTCTGCCTGACCACTGCTTGAATTAGGGCTACCGATGGTGCAGATGGGTCAGTGGCTTGGGTTGTGAAAACAGGCTGCTGAATGGGAGCTGGACAGGCAGCTTCAAGCTCCAGACGAACAATTCGGTTGACGTGGTCATGTGTCGGTGGCGGGCGCACGGCTTCAGACGAGGAATTTTCGACCGTGTTGGGCAGATGTGTGAATTTCTTCGTGATACCGTGACTCCCGGTACGTTCCAAGTGCTGGCACTCTTGATGGTTTAATCGACGGCAGAAATGTTAGTGTAGACAAGCAGGTTGAAGGGATTGCCTACGATGACTTTGAGCACATGCGATACCTTCTCAGTCTCTTGCATGTGTTTGTCAACCAGGCCACACAAGGCAATTAGGTTGTAAATATTCCTGACGTGCGGTTGGGTAGAAGTCTTGGCCCAACAAGCCACCTGATTTTGCGCAAAAACATGCCGTGGTGTGGTGTTGCCAAGAAGGTCACGGATGTGCCCCAGCTCGAAATTCCAACTTTGTGCCTCTCAAACCACACCTGCATTGGGTCATCAAGGTAAATAGCACGTTGGCGAGCATGGGTGTCAGGTTCTAACTATAGCCAGCGCTGATTCGTTCATATACGTTAAGCCACTTGTCAACGTCTACGCCATCCTATTCAGAAAATACGCCAGGATCACGAGCAGGAGGTAGGACAATGCATGTGACAGTCGCGAAAGAGGCGAGGAATAAAGGCAATGTTCCATCAGCCTGTGACATGGTTGGACCACGATGATACAGACGTTGTGGAGCTTGATGATGAGTACAGCGAAACACCAGCAGCTCCAACACAAGTATGTTACGTAAAATGAGACGAGACGAAAAGGAGCACAGCACGCTCAGCAGGCAAGCAAGTCGTCTACGTCGTCTTCTGTTCACTGAATCGTTCACCTTTCAAGTGCCGCCTACAGAAAAATACACATGCGCACCTGCGTTTAAAACATTCGATGCACCCAATCGCATGCCCTGGTTTTTGCCAGTGGTGTGGAGGACAGCTATCGCTTGTTCACACAACACGACCATTTGAGTTAAGGTCAGCCAAGTTAAATACGCTTCGAATTCTGGTCTAAAATTTTGCTATAGAAGCGTGGGAGACCTTGCTCGCGATCGAGGAAAAGATGGCGCTAATGGCGCTCCTGGACGAGGCGCGGCGGGCTGCTGAAGCCGGTGAAGCCCTTGACAAGGGCCCCGCCCACCTGCTTTTAACCTTTTTTTCATTTTTGTTCTCTGTATTAAACATTTTTTTCATCCGTCATGCACTATCTACGTAGCAATGTATTTGATTGCCTTCGGCCTATTGCTGACAAAACAAAGGTTTTTCCAAGAAATGAATATGACCTTTTTTAGCATCCCTGTTTTGAGAGCCAATGTTTCAGTGCGTTTTTGAAAAAAAAAGGTTGGTTGGTTGGTTGGTTGATCTTAAAAGTCTTAGCGCAAAGTGTCTCACTCCAAATTTTTCATTTTTTACACAACTGAACAGTACTCAAAAATCCTACGCACCAGGACCCTGTGCAAGAGTTATGTCGGGAAGAAATCGCGTTAACGCAAGCAATATATCGTGGCAGAACAAAAAAATAAGCAGCGGTCACATACTACGAATTGTGTAACCAGGCATCCCAAAATATGAATTGCTTGATGAGTACGAAGAGCTCAGAGCTCATTCTTATCGACATCAGCCACCGAATTAATTGTTGTAAAATAGTGGTTAACTTTCCATCGTATTTGCATTAGTAACCCTATAACAGTTTACAACCGCTTAAGAAACTGGAACTCTTCTGGCCGTTGCTGTGACTGCACTTCGCTTTTTGCACAGTCCTGATGGCGTTTTTTTTTCTCAATTTTGTGCGCCCGCTTTTTTGTCTTCTTTTCCTTTCTTAAAACTTTCATTGCCTTCTCCGAAGTTTAAGGTAGCGAACCCAATACTACCGTATTGGATGACCGCTTGTTTTTTTCTCGTTTCTATCTTTCTTTTTGAGTGCCTCTCTTGCAGGCGCCGCTTACTCTTCGCGATTACTAACACAAGTGTTTTCTTAAACATTATCTGGGAATCAACGTTCAAAAACCAATGGTTTCTAGACGTTAGACATAATCAAATATTATTAGTGGCATTGAATTGATATTTCAGTGTTACTCCGCAAAAGAAAATCAGTAAAGAAAAGGTCATGTGGCTGCAACAGACATTCCTCACATAAATTCAGGTGCTCTCATGCAAACATCCGCCAGCGTGGTCAACATACCTTCCACAGTAGGTGCAATGATAAGCCAAGCACTTAAAAGCCTAGAATTAGAGTGTCAAGTGCAAGTGCACCATGAAAACTAAAACAGTGTGTTTTAAAAGGATCGTTTTGTTTTCAGTTCTACACTAACGTTAAAACACGGTACGAGCACCTCGTCCCGTCCTCGCGCAAGATCTAGCGAAGTGTGCACAGTTGACCTGCACCATTGCTATGTTGGTGACGCACACGCGGCTATATTGAATGCTTAGGCTACGCACAAGCAGCCATCTTTGAAGTTGCGATACCCAACGTCATCACAAGTAGCTAGCTTGCAGCGTGATGCCGCAAGAATAAGTAGTGTAACCTGACCTCAAAGAGTGTGTCAAAGAGTGTGTCAGTTACTTTAGTGTCACATAAACTGTCAGAATTTTTACACTTTCATACCGAATCAGAGGTATCTCTGTATTCAGGATAGTTGTATGGCTGAGTATATTTGCCTTTGAAAAAAAGGTGCCAGTACCCCTTCAAATGCACATTAATACCCGATAGTGTGAACGGAGGGATGACCACCACCGCAAATCAGTAGTAAAGCGCTGGACGCGTTATTCGGAAATCGCAGGTAATATTTTTTTCTGAGGGAATTGATCGTAACTTGCACTTTAACTCTTTCACATTACAATGCTCAATATTATAAGAACATCCCCTATACTTTGCTTGGCATCACTGTCAGTCCTCATCTATATTATGCCTATTATGCAGGTGATATAGATATGTCATGCAAAAGAATTCCGGGTTATATTAGGCCCCACGAGTGTGAAAACTGAATCACCGTGTACATGACTTACATGCCATTTTTACACGTTACCACCTGCAGTTTATCTTCGTCATAGAGTAAAGTCACGCAATACCAAATCAACTAGCTAAGAATAACAAGCTACTCAATTGGCCACAAGCGCTTCATCAGCGTGGCATGCAAGTGGTGCTGTACATGTCATGCATATTATTATTTTCACACCGGCCATCGCCATTTATGTTAGTTGTGCGGATGTGTCGCCACACCAGTTTTGGTATCTATGAAGTCAACAAAATGGCCACAAAAGCACAAGTAAATAGACAGACAGACAGACAGACAGACAGATAGATAGATAGATAGATAGATAGATAGATAGATAGATAGATAAATAGATAGATAGATAGATAGATAGATAGATAGATAGATAGATAGATAGATAGATGAAGTTTGGTGAGAAATATTTTGCACTCACAAATGGGATGCTGCAGCAGACACCTTCAGGCTTTAGACGTCCCAGGTATGACTTGTAGTGTTCATCGGGCACCAGTGTAGTGTACATGCATCCTGGAGGAGTACGATCATTAGCGTGGGTTCAACAGTAGTGAGCCTCAGGGCCGCGTTCACCGTCGGCTCGTGTGACTAACGCCGCTGAACACGTCCATTCAGATAGCCTTTGCAGCGAGTGCTGCGCAATTACACAATACTGCTCCCAAACAAATCGTATTACTTTATTGCGTTTGAAAGCACCAAAGAAATGCTGTACAGTGCTCACTGCAAAAGGTGTCGAGAAAGCAGAAAAAGCATACCCACACCACGGGTCAAAGTAGAACGCAGAGGCGCCGTAAGCACGTCTCCGTGGGCAAAAATGGTCATGGTGACATGTCGTCAAGGGTGACACGTCGTCGACGTGACTATATATGCTGCGTACTCTCATTACCAGGGACCACAGGGTACGATCACTCAAGCAATGCTAAACTCCGCTTGCATTGGCTTTGATAGGTACGCCTTGGCGTAGTGAGACCACGTACGAAGACATCGCAAAGCTCTTCGGGCTAGTGTTCGAGACCGGCAGCGCAAGGTAAGTGTTAGGCGCGGGTGCAAGCCACCATTGGAGGTGCAAGCCACCATTTCGAGGGAGCTGCAAGAACAAAGGGGCCGATGTACAGGAAAAAAAGGCGTGCTCATACTTCTCTGTTCAGAGAGTATCTCTCTTGATTCTGCCGCGCACGCGCGCGAAACGCCTCGTGAGACTCGAGGCGTTTCACTCACAACTGTGGCCTCGTGAGACTCGAGGCCACAGTCGAAATCCTCTGCCGAGTGACAGCGGTAAACATCACTCTCGCTTTCGCAGCAGCTGCGGACCCCGGAGGAAAGGAAAGTCATGCTAGGATAAGTGTACGACATAAAGAGGAGAAAAATTTCGCGCAATGACAATGCGCTAGCCTGAATGCCCACACGATCAAACTGATAAATAAATAGAACGCATGTACGAGACGGCTGATGCAAAAAATACTGGCAACGGCGGAGTCATACCACAAATGCTCCAATGTCGCGAGCTTTTTTTCATCATTCAGAGTGGCGAGAAGTCCTCCTTTGTTCAGCAGCAGCAAGTTATGTCAGACGAGCTCAACATCAACTTGGCGGCGCATGGTGTGCATAAATCAATGAACTACCTGAATACACTGCGTTTGTTGTTTGCGATGACTGCGCAGGACGAGGTCATTACCGTCTGCTCAATCGAAAGGTCTGTTCACCACTATACAGTATTTTTACGTATTTGTGACAATGAAGTGCGGAAATGACAGTGTGCCTGACGTTGAGTCTCGCGGCAGTGAAAACGCGCCTGCAGCGACAGTGAGTCATCCTTGTCCCGTCGTTCCGGAAGCCCTTCGGATTACACGTATATAATGCAGCAGCCAAATGACGCGGAGCAGCAAAGAAGAGCAACCGTTATCTGACACCACAAGTTAACTACTGCGAATAACGACGAACCTCTCATGTCAACATGCTTGTGGACAGACACGCAACGATCGCTTTGGTAGACACCCAAGCTGAATTCTCCATTATGAGTGAATCTATTGTCAACGATGGGAAGAAAGCTCGTACGTATAGCGCTGCCAAGTAAATTGGATGGAGGATACTCGATTATCATGCAATGGGTCACTTATGGCAGTTTAAATAAAATCAACAAAAAAAGTCGCAGCCTTGCCGCAAAGGCGAAGCAATGAACGCGATAGGGAAAAATTCGAAGGTCACGCGCAGAATGGCAAGCAGATCAAAACGTGCCCGGCGTTGCTCACGTAAAATGACCCACGAAACGTACTCACTGATACAAATGAACACGAATAAACGTATCAGTTGTTACTTCGTTGTGTTTGTAAAACGCATCCGTTTCGCAAACGGAGGCTGTGCAACGATTGTAGTGACTTTTGTGCGCCCGTTAACTACAAGAGAATTCTTCCAACGAAACCCAAAGGCTAGCCAAGAAGTACTATTCTTCCCGCTGCACGATAAGGGCGCGAGATCGAGGGTACACCCCCTTTTTCGCTACGCGGGCCAAAGAACACGTGACAAATGAGAGCCGTCACGCATTAACTGTGCCATGTTGCTGATAATGCTGAAAACACAATATTCTTCTACTCCCGGCGAGATGACTGCCAGCAACGGTAAGTGGTAGATATGAACAGCTAGCCGTTTATTAGTTCAAGGTGGTACGTTTCGGTGGCTTAGTGGTTTACGCCTAGAATTTACGACGCGGAAGTCCCACGTTCGATTGTGCGTGCCCGAGTCCACTCATAGATGAAAAGCTTTATTGGGGACGTTTGACGAGAAAAATATTTTCTGTCTGTTTTTCTGTCTGTATATTTGTCTGTTTGTCTGCGCTAATGGTGCCCCAATCAGCCCAAAATGATACCTCAAACGTATCCAACTCCATCCGCAGCGCCCACCAATATTCCTGTAGTCTTAGCGCTCATACTTGTGCGATTGTCGTTTAAAAAGCAAGTATTGCGCATATTTGAGGCACCAAAACTCACGTGAAAGCTTTGTGTGTATGTATCACGCTGCGCTGACAATGCAACGTGATGCTTAAAATGGCAAGCGTTTCTAACGCTTTCTTGCCCGTCGCTTTGCGTTCTACACTTTATCGCCTCCAATACAGGAGCACACGCCTTCCTTCATTTTCAAAGAGGACTGCCAGATAGCATTCGTGTCTAACGTGCTTCGATGCGCTCATTTGTTTTCGGTTCGTGGAGGGAGGCTCTAAGGCAGAGCCTCCAGAATACGATTCACTGACGTTCTCACGCAGACCATAAATAAACGTTTTGTTCACTCTCTCCAGACGCAAGTCTTTCTTCTTTCAAAGGCATTTGCAGTGAAACATGCAGATGCGGGGCCATTTTTTCCTGGGATTGTTTTCTTTCTGGCGTTTTTGTATATATAAATACGTATATATATATATATATATATATATATATATATAAATACGGTGCGCTACGCCAGCGACGAAATCCAGCCGACGGTGTGCATATTGCAACGGGGAGTACTTAAGGGAATGCCGGGTGGGTTAACAATTCACAGAGTATGCAAGGATGCAGGACGAGAGGGCCGTTCAGAGACAGCCCCACAACAACATTGTCGTCTTCATTCCGTCTTCGTCGTTTCTGCACTCGTGCCTGAGGTACCTTTTTATACCCGTGACATTACTCCGGGCGGCAAAGCATCGTCCCGGTGCCTGATGTTATTAGACGGACGGATCACTGTGATAGGGCTTCAGGCGAGACACATGCACAATGCCACTTCTGGATGTAACAGTGGGGCTCGTAGTAGGAGAAATTGCATACGTGACAGGTGTGACTTGGCGCAGAACTCGGTAAGGCCCAACGTATTGCGATAATGGTTTCTCGCACAGGCCGACACGACGAGACGGCAGCCACAGTAGCACAAGAGAGCCCGGAGAAAAATCGACATCCCTATGTCGGCTGTCGTAGAGCGACTTCTATGCTCTCTGGGATGATGAGAACCAGGTACGGGCTACGGTACGTGCGATCAGAGCACGGGAGATGGCATCTTGTGCGTGCGAAGTGGTGCACGGAAGGTCATGCGCAAGCAGGGTATCGAAAGGTAGTAAGGGATCACGGCAAAAAAGAAAATAAATGATGTGTAGCTGGCAGTTTCATGACGGGACGAGTTGTACACGAAGGTCATGAACAGAAGGGCAGTATCCCAATCGGTGTGGTCGTCAGAAACATACATAGCTAGCCTGTCTGTCAGTGTGCGGTTGAGGCGCTCAGTAAATCCGTTGATCTGAGGATGGTAAGAAGTCGTAAAGTTGTGCCACGTAACATATGATTTAAGGAGGTCGTCAACCACACGGGACAGGAAGCAGCGGCCACGGTCCGTGAGTAGGTGACAAGCAGCGCCATGCTGAAGGATGATGTCATAGAGTAGGAAATCTGTGACGTCCGTTGCGCAGCTGGTTGGTAGCGCTCGAGTAATTGCATACCAAGTAGCATAATTTGTAGCTACTGCTACCCATTTGTTTCCCGTTGCCAATGTTAGGAAGCGACATAACAAATCCAAACTGACACGTTAAAATGGCTCAGCTGGGAATTCAATAGATTGAATGTGATCGGCAGGGAGAGACGTAGGGTTCTCTTGACGCTGGCACAGGTCACACGCTGCAAAGTAGCGGCGAACGGAACAATAAAGGCCCTTCAAGAATAGAATACCTCTTGGCGGATGCAACAATAGGTTCTGGAGACACCTATTGTCCGGCAGTTGGGGCTTTGTTAAGTTCTTTCAAAATGTCCTTGCACAGATGACGTGGAACGACGAGAAAAAGTTCCGCGCCATCGGGCTGTAAGTTGCGGCGGTACAAAACGTTGTCTTGAATAAAAAAATAGGCTCAGTGAAGAACTTTATGGCCGGATTCATGACGGTGAATCATCGATAGCAGCGATGGATCTCGGCGTTGTTCGTCAGCTATTTGCAGAATTTCTGTAATGTTTAGCATGTTGGCATCAGCTTCCAACGCAGAGTAGTCAGGTGGATCAACAGGGTGTCAACATAAGCAGTCGGCTTCGCTGTGAAGCTTGCCAGACATACACTGAAGAGAACGTGTACTCCTGTAATCGCAATGCCCATTGCCCGAGTCTTCCTGGGGGATCCTTCAGGATTGACAGCCAGCAGAGCGCATGGTGGTCTGTTTCGACTGCGCACGTGCGTCCATATAGGTACGGACGAAATTTTACGATAGTCCAGATGAGAGCCAGGCACTCTCGCTCAGTAATTGAATAGTTCCTTTCCGACTAAGAAAGTAGGCGGCTGGTGTACGCTATGGCACGGTTTGTGCCGTTCTGCATTTGTGCGAGTATTGATCGTATGCCATGACCCCTTGCGTCAGTGCGTAGCTCCGTTCGAGCGGCTGGGTCATAATAAGCCAACACAGGTGGAGATGTGAGCACAGAAATTAACGACGCGAAGAAATGTTCTTGGTCTTCACGCCAGAAAAAAGCCACGTTGTTTTAGAGGAGATCCGTGAGGGGCCGAGCAATTTCCGTGTAGTTGCTGACAAAGCGGCGGAAATACAGAGTCCCAAAAAGCTGCGGACTTCTTGCGTGGAACGTGGGACTGGAAGCTCGCGCGCCGCTTGGACCTTATTAGGGTCGGGTCGTACAGCAGCAGCGTCAACAAGGTGGCCAAGTAGTTTTATCTTACGGTGCACAAATGTGCACTTAGACGCGTTAAGCTGGAGGCCAGCACAGCGGAAAACGTCAAGGATGGCTGACAGACGTGGAAGATGGCTTTAGAAAGTTGGCGAGAAAACGATGACATCGTCTAAATAGCGCAGGCACGTCGACCATTTAAAATCGCGAAGGAGGGAGTCCATCATGCGTTCAAAAGTTGCTGGCGCATTGCACAGCCCAAAAGGCATGACTTTATTTTGATAAAACCCGTCGGGTATTATGAATGCCGTCTTCTCGCGGTCGAGGTCATCGATTGGAGTTTGGCATCATCCAGGTTATAGGTTAAGGGAAGAGAAATACTTGGCACCATGAAGGCAGAAGCGCATCATCAATTCGAGGTAAAGGACAGACATCCTTCTTGGTTATTCGATTGAGATGGCGATAGTCGACGCAGAACCACCAGGTGTTGTTTTTCTTTTCATTAAGAACAACAGGTGAAACCCAAAGACTGGTTGAAGGCTCTATGACGTCTTTGTCGAGCATAGTATTTTCTCTACCTCTTCTGGATTACTTGGCGCTCTGAATGAGACACACATTAAGGACGCTTGTGAAGGGGACTGGCGTCGCCAGTGTCGATATGGTGGGCTACGCGCTTGTGTGGCCCAAGGAAGGGTCATCGATTCCAAAAATGTCGAGGTAAGAAAACACAGGACTATGGAGCGCTTCAGCTTGTGACGGCAACAGGTCGTTTGATATCATTTTGTCTAGCAAAGCTCTATTCTGGGTAGTGTCGACAGGTTCAGCTACGGTCTTGATGTCAGAAGTGAGAGATGAAATTGTACATTGCTCCAGAGTGGAGAGTTCTGCTAAGGCAATACCTTCAGGAATGACCTAGCTCGACCAGGAGAAGTTGAGGACAGGGAAAAGCGTCTTGTTTTTGCTAATCTTCACTATAGTATGAGGAAGCATGATGTTCCGGGAAAGGGTCAGGCCAATGAGCAGGGCTGACAAATAGTCGTCATCAGGAACAGGTGAGAATGGCAACATAGAAAGGTACACAGCGGCCTGAGGCGGTAATCGTAGACACTCCACAGACTGTAGCCGTGTGCGAGCTACAGGAGGGAAATCAGATTAAAAAGTCAACTCTAGCTGTAAAGTGCTGGTTGAGCAATCAATTAGGGCTGAATGCGTGGTCAAGAAGTCAATGCCGAGAATCACGTCCGGTGGGCAAGCGTCTAGAACAGTGAAGAGGACTGAAGTGTGAAGGCCGGACAAGTGACACGGGCAGTGCACATACCAAGAACTGATGTTCGGCTGCCGTCGGCTACTCGCACAGTCGAAGACATGGCAGTGGTAAGAACTTTTTTCAGGCGGGATCGAAGACGTGAACTCATAACGGATATGTGGGCACCAGTGTCTCTTAGAGCTGTAACGTTCAGACCATCGATAATAACCCCAAGTAAATTTCGCCTAGAATTAGTGGTCGGTAAAGGTTTTTCGGTCGGAGTTATCAATGCAGCGCCATTTCCAGGAGCTGCATCTGTTAGTTTCCCGAGAACTACCCAAAATACGCCGGTTACGGGAGTGACGGCGTTGATAGGAGCGGGGCTGGCGACGCCGAGGCGACAGCAAGCGGCTGGACCGGGTTCCCTGGGCGACGACATCAGCATAGGATGGTTCAGGGCGTTGCGTAGAACGGCTAGGTGGCAGGTCCTGAAGGTGATCATCGGCAAAATGAGGTGGCGAATACTGCCCACGATCCTGTCGGTGGTCGTCAAGAAAACGTTGCCGGAAAGGCCATCTGTTGTGGCAGTGGCGAGAATTGTGGCCAACGCGATGGCAAGAGAAGCATATCGGTCGATCATCTTGTGTGCGCCACTCAGATGAATTTTGGTAGCGTGATGAGAACCGCTGGACCAACGCGACAGGAGCAACAAGAGGGACGGCGTGGTAGTGAGCGTTAGAATTTATGGGCTGTGGTGTGTGGCTGGAGTTTTGGGGCACTAAAACGCCCATGTTGGCAAGCTCTTGACGCACAACAGCCTGAAAAATAGATATTGGGGCCGAGTTGTCAGGCACAGGGAGTTGATAACCGGAAGTAGCCATGGCTTCTAGCTCCTGGCGGACAATTCTTGTGGTGTTTGGAGGATTCACAAATAGTCGTGGCGCCACAGGATCCTCGCAGGAAGACGTCACAGCGGTGTTCGGTAATCGGAAAAAGCTTTGCGTGTTTCTCCTGCTTTTAGCTTGTTTGAACCGCCGACACTCACTGACAATAGAGTCATTCGTGGTACAGTTCTTGCATATCAGAATGTTGAAGGCATCGTCGGCTATGCCTTTCAACACATTCCTGACCTTGTCTAGTTCGGTCATGTCTTTGTCGGCCTTCCGACACAAGGCGAGTACGTCTTGGATATAGGTGACGTACGACTCGGTGGAATATTGAACTTTTGACGCGGGTTGCTGCCTGGCTGCCATTTGTCGAGCAAATGACCGGCCGAACAAGTCACGGAGCTGCTGCTTCCACACGTCTCAACTCGTCAGGTTTTCCTCGTGCGTCTCGTGCCAGGCGCGCGCAGCACCTCGCAGGTAAAAGATGATGTTGGCCAGCATAATCGTCTCATCCCACCTGTATTGCTTGCTGACGCGCTCGTATATGGTGAGCCCATCGTCAACGTCAGTTGAATCGGTGCCGCGAAACGTACCTCGATCGAGAAGATGGGAAGGGAGCACAGGTGACGAAGCAGGCGTAGACTGAACGGATGGCGCACGGCCTCCAGGCATCGTAGCTGGACAAAGCTGACGTACGCTACGGAGATCCAGAGTCGGAATGTTACCCAGCCCTCCAACCAAAAATATGTAACGGGGAGTATTTAATAAGTAAACGCCGGGTGGGCAAATACAGCAAACAGTATCGAAGGATGCAGGACAAGAGGGCAGTTCAGACACGCCCCCAATACAACATCGTCGTCTTCATGCCGTCGGCGTCGTTTCTGCACCCATGCTTGAGGTACCTTTCTATACCCGTGACAATATAATTTACATCCTAATAAAAGAAAATACTTCATCCGAAAGGCAGAACACAACACCCTGAAAGGGTTGTGCCTTGCAAAGTATACAGTAGAATAAAATGCACGTGACTCTTTTTGAAGTTTTCTGTCTTTCCCCGAATACGACTATAAAGACTCACTGCAGTTTTTTGTGGGTCAGAGACTGCGAGCATCGGTAGAGAGCCATGATCCTCTTACGAAGAGTAAAATGACTCTTACACGAAGGATCACATCATCGCTCCTGAGGGTTGTCAGATGTTTCTGGCCGCAACACTCCTACGCGGGTCAGGTCACATTAATCGATGCGTCAAGTGACTCTACCACTATTTTGGGTACTTATTTGACCAATGCTCTTCTTTTGCGCGACTAGTGTTGGAAAGGGTGAAGTATTGATTTTAAAAAACTGCAATATTACTGAACGATGCGCCAAGTGACGGCAAGTAATAATAGTTAAATTTTAGCATATTTTAAATAAAACTTGTCAAAATAGCACGCCTTTTTCAACAGAGAAATGTAGAAAGCAAAAAAAACTGCTTAGATTTCCGGTGAACCGAAGAATAGTCAACCAAAATGTGTCACTATCATGCCCGGCCGAGGTGGTCTAGTGGCTTAGAAACTTGGCTGCTGACCCACACGTTGCGGGATCAAATTCTTGCTGCGGCAGCGGCATTTAGAATGGAGGCGGCAATGTTGTAGGCCCGTGTGCTCAAAGTTGGGTGCACGAGAAAGAACCCCAGGTGGTCAAAATTTCTGGAGCCCTTCACTACAAAGTCTCTCATAATCATATAGTGGTTTTGGGACGTTAAACCCCGCATATCAATCAATCATCAATATTTCACAATCATGTGCATTGCGTGATATAATGCAAAATAAATTGCAGATAGTTGCATCATGTTCACATGTATTCCTGATGAATAATAAACTATGTGTAACGAATGGAGGCATGGGACTAATGAATTATTGTAGTCACTCTTCTACAGTGTGAGCACCCCCTGAATAGTGATACATAAAAAGTACGTGAAAATATGACGAGGAAACAGTCACGTATCAAGAGTTCGCAAAAGGTACAGTGTAAGTAATATGCAGAGACATGACGAGGGCTCACAAGAAACCAACAAATACAAACAAGCATGGAAAGGAACCATGTTTTTTTTTGGTATCGTGTCAAACAGAGGTTGCAAACAGTGGCTTTGGTAATATCTCCCATGGCGACAAACTTGCACCACAAAATGATGTGAGCCTCTTCGAAACAACAATCGCAATTGGTTTAGGCTCCTTTTGGGTGGATGGTACTCTGCTCTCTTTCTATGCCGTCTTGCCCAACAAAACAAAATGTCTAGAACCGACTGCCTCGTTGACAGAGCAAACACCGCTGTCGAGCTTGCCACCAGGAGCAGTGAGATATCAGAAACCAAGGACGCCTTCGTTTCCACAAGGACAGCTGTCAAGTGAAGTAAAGAGGTGCGAGAAGCAACCTGGTGTAGTGAGAACAGCCAAGGCATATACCGTGATTACTTGTATTTAAGACCAGGGTTTGTTCAACGAACTGTGATCGTTGTTAAACACAACTGATACGAGTGCTTTGTTTTATTAAACTATGCAAACAAAGTAAATTTTTTCGTAAAAGAAAGCGGGAAGCTCGTTTCGCAATAGGTTATGGTGATGCACAAAGAAAGCACTTCTTTTCAGAGTAATCGCTTCGAAATTAGCTTTCAAAATATGCTCGCATTTTGGCAGGCATATTCCGATCCCTGAGCACATGTGACGGCTCTCAGGGGCACGCCATGACCGGTAACTGACCACGTGATTTACGAACGTTACCCATAAATAAAGATCCAGATAAGCACATGCGAGCATGTGATATAGAAACGCAGTTCGCGCTAACGCTATACATCGAGATCGGACGTATGCTATACAAGAATGACGCTACATAATTTATACAGTCCCATACAATCACTTGAAGTTGTTTTAACGCAAAGCACCACCGCATATGTATGCTTCATCGCGCAAGCTGGTCACACATTGTGAAATCAAATTAGTAAGATTGACTGAGAAGAAAAAAAAAGACGCAAATGGATTTGATATGCTGAGGTTGGAGAAATCCTATGCAGGAAGGACCGTACATAGTTTATGCAGTCCCATATAATCACTCGAAGTTGTTGTAACGCAAATCACCACCGCATATGTATGCTTCATCGAGCAAGTTGGTCACACATTGTGAAATCGAATAAGTAAGATTGACTGACAACAAAAAAAGACGCAAATGTATTTGATATGCTGAGATTGGATAAATCTTATGCAAGAAGGACCGTACATAGTTTTTGCGGTCCTATACAATAATTTGAAGTTGTTGCAACGCAAAGCACCACCGCATATGTATGCTTAATTGCACAAATGTTTCACACATTGTGAAATAGATTGGTTAAGATCGACTGAGAAGAAAAAAAAGTTGAATTTGATACGTTGAGATCGGACATGTCCCATGCAAGCATGACCATACATAGTTATTGCGGTACCGAACAATCAATCGAAGTTGTTGTAATGAAAAGCACCAGTACATATGTGTGCTTCATTGCTCGAGTTGTCTCACATTATAAAATGGAATGATTAAGTTGACTGACAAGAAAAAAAAAGATGCAGGTGGATTCGATACGTTGAGAATCGACATAATCAATGAAAGAAGGACCGTACATAGCTTCCGAACTCCCGTACAATCACTCAATATTGTTGTAAGGCAAAGCACAGCCGCATATGCATGCTTTCTTGCACTAGTTCGTTCTACATTGTAAGATGAAATGATTAGGATTGACTGACAAAAACAAAACAAAAACAAACATGCAGATAAATTTAACCTGCTAGTTATTTTGAGCAAATTAACCAGTGACAGTATGACCTGTGTCCCTGATGAATCAATTTACAACAGTTTGCAATATTTAATACAAATAACTGCTGTTGTTTGATAAGACGTCGATATGATTATGAAAGTCACTGTAGTAGAGGGCTTCAGAAATTTTGACCAGCTGGTGTTCACTAACGTCTCTCAAGGCACGGGGCTCCCCCGATTCGTCTCGATAGAAATTGTGGCCGTCGCTGCCGCGAATCGATCACGTGGTCTTCGGGTCAGCACTGATAACAATTTGATTTACTCATTTATTTATTTATTTATTAACAATACTGTAGTTCTTTTGCATAACTATACAGGAAGCGGGCATACATCATCACAGGTCACCAATTAGAAACAAAGTTCAAGAAATACAATATTTTGAGGGACAATAGGCGCAACAGCGAAACACTTACAATAGCGGGTACAAAAAAAGTACATTGGTGCTCTTCTCATACACTAGAAGACGAGAAAAAATTAATAAAAATCACGTACTACGCATGAAAAACAATACTTATGTACAAAAGATTACAATGCACCACTGCAAAACATGTTTTTTGGTATTGCAACAACAAGAACAGCAAAATGTAACTATACTGGCTCTGTTAACTGATGCACAAAAGAAGAAAATTCATCAATATTTGGAATACTAACACCTTCACCTGGTAGCGCGTTCCAAGCGGTGACCGCGTGAGGGAAAAAGCAATATTTAAACACATTGCTGTGGGCACTGAAAGGACGTATACATTTATCATGGTTTGTCCTACTAGAACAGCGGCGAGGCGGATGAATACAGTCGTCTTTACAGATTTTAGGTGACCGTGAAAAATGAGATAAAAAAAACTTCATGGAAGCAACAATACGCCGGCTAGACAGAGTTGCTAGGTGCGCTTAATGACGCATGTCGATTGCACTGTCGCGCCAGCAGTATTTGGAGCGTATAAACCTCAGGGCCCTGTGCTGCAATTTTTCAAGTTTTTCGCGAGGATAGCTTTGATGAGGGTCCTACACTCATCAAAACTGCAAAGAAAAGTCCTTCAGTTAGCGCAATGAAAATTGTTTGAACATATACACTTTTATATGCTTCCCCATATCTGTTAGAAAACCGGGGCACTATTACACGCTTTTTTTTTCTCTCAGGGGTCGACGTGTTACATAGGACACTTTGAAGTCACCACACCAATTGTATCTCAGTGCAACTGTTTTAATAAACAAGTAAACTTGACATGATAATAATACCCCAACTGTTAATAATAATAATAATAATAATAATAATAATAATAATAATAATATTAATAATAATAATTATAACAATTATTATTATTATTATTATTATTATTATTATTATTAATATTATTATTATTATGGGAACCTAACATGGCATTTACTTGTTCGAAACTGAGAAGTGTGGCATGTCTGCTTTTTAATATAAACAGCTTGGCGCCTCTAACGGTAAAAAAAGTGAGAGTTATTTCGCTAGCATATAGTGTGGTGAGATATGGCATTATTATTATTATTACTCTACATGTTCTTTTTTTTCTTACTACTATTATTATTATTATTATTACTATTATATATTAAAATACACATCCATAAGAAATACAGAGAAATAGGCGTATCTAAGTTCCAACGACTAGTGCGACTAGGCCCGGCAAAGTCGGTTACAGCGATGTGGATACAAGGTAACAAAAACTATTGTTGCTTGAAAATAGTTATATCGCGAGAACAAAACGATGACACAGAGACAAGAAGGACACGAAGGACACACTCGTGTTCCTCGTGTATAGCGCTCGTGTCCTTCGTGTCCTTTCTGTCTCTGTATCGCCATTTTGTTCTCGCGCTAGAGCTATCGTCATGCCTTACCAACTAGCCCAAGATGCCACACTCCTATTGTTGCTTCTTTGCCAACGAATAGACTAATGATTGACTCTATTATTTTTTGCAGGCAGTAAATAAAAAACAAAACAAAGCAAGAACCCAGAGCATACCTGACATAGAAGTAGACCATGTGATTTTACAGCTCAACGAGTAACTTTTAATTGCTTTTTTGAACTCGCTGAAAAAATCCTTCAGTTAGTGCAATGAAAACGTTTGGAATATATATACACTTCTAAATGCTTCCCCATATCTGTTAGAAAACCGGGGTACCATTAAACGCTTTTTTTTCTCAGGGGTCAGCGCGTTACATGTGACACTTTGAAGTCATCGCACCAATTGTATCTCAGCGCAACTGTTTTAATAAACAAATACTCGAATACTCAAAAGCCCAAGTACTCGAAAATAGTACTGGCATCAATCTACCTTACTACTATAACCTACACATTTTAAAATATTTCGAAGTAAACTATCAAAGCGTGTTTTCCAGCGTTCTGAGCAAAATGAGAAAAACTGTAATCCTATATCTCACTACACTATATGCTAGCGAAGGAACTATCACTTTTTTTACCGGTAGAGGCGCCAAGATTTCTATACTGAAAAGCAGACATGCCACCCTTCTCAGTTTCGAACAAATATACGCCATGTTAGGTTCCCAAGATATACCACTATGAAAAATTACGCCTACGTATTCGAATGTTTCGACAATTTCCACTGCAGAACATTTGCATGGGTTGCAATGCTCAATGGGAAGAAAAAGTGGTATACCCGTTTTTGTGTTTTAGAGGTCCTCGAATGCGGATAAGTTTTGTTTTCTTTTCGTTTAATTTTACGGAGTTTTGTTCAAATCATATCATTGCAATACGAATATCAACCTTAAGAGCAATAATTGCCCCTTCATAACGTATGCGACGTGTTGATAGCACCGTTTTATCTGCATACTAGTACACAATGGCTTTACAAACTCCCAAGGGGAAGTCATTGATAACTAAATAAATAGCAATGGTGACAACACTGATTCTTGTCTCACACCGTCAGTAATATATGTTCTATTGCTAATTACTTTCCTAAATCCCATAACAAACTGTGACCTGGTTTGTAATTATAGAGTACATCATAAAAAGACCCCCTAAAGCCCAAACGAAATAGCTTTTCTAACAAAATGGTCTGATTCACTGTTTCAAACCCTTTTCCCAAGTCTAAAAGTGGCAGCATAACCAAAGAGTGAATGATGGAGATTGGGGCGAAGCATCCATCCATTCATTCGTTGCTGCTTCTGTCCGTTCATGCGTGCGTCTGTGTGGCCACCCGTGCATCTATCCGCCCGTGTGTCCATTCGCCCGTCCGTGTGTGCGTCTGTTCGTGCGTCCGGTCCATCTGTGCGTATGTCCCTGCGTTCATCTATGCAACCGCTTTTGCGTCCGCCTATGCTTCCATCCGTCCGTTCAGCCATCCGTGTGGTCCAGTCATCTGTCTGTGCGTCCGTTCGTCCACCCATTAAACGCTACAAGTACCACCATCTCACATTTTTTCGTCCTATATTCGTCATATAGAAGCACCACCATCCAACGCACATTCCATGGACTGAACGAGAGGAGGCACACGCACACTTTCTTGCGGCTTGCGCTTCGTGTCTACTTCCCACCTTTAACCACCTCGAATTCATGGTATATACAAGTTCACTGTGTTTAGGGCACTGCGGCCCAACGCTCGCTAAGCCTTTCTAAAACCAAGGAGGTTACGCCCAGCGAGTATAACGTAGCAACCCTTTCTTATCAGATAGTGCTCAAGGTACATGCCAATGGCTGCTAAGGGGGAATGAGAGACAGGAGAATTCGACTTTAAGTTAACGCGCTCACTGCGAAATTTCTATTGTTCAACAACGCACAGAAGAAGTCTCCCACCGGCACCACCTTGAAGGTCAAAATATAAGACTGGTTACACACTACTACTACGACTACGAGGGACAAATGGGTGCCGCTATAAGGAGCTTCGCCCCTAAAACAAAACGCAGCAGAACAGGTTCTTGTCTAAAGCTGAATGTATTTCATCGCTAAACTCTTCCAATAATGTTAAAGTACTGCCAATAAAGTGAAACCAAATTGCCGGGGTGTATGTAGCGATAACTTCTGTAAGAAGGACTTCATACATTGAAGCGAAAATTTTTCTAACATCTGCAGAATATAGGTAAGGTAGAAATCGGTTTGTAATTTTCTATGTCATCTTTTTTTCCCTGCTTTAAACAATGGCTTAACTAATGCCATTTTCAGTTTCTCGGGAATCAATGCTCTGGTTAAAAATCTATTCAACATGAAGAGAAGTATATCTGCTAATGCTTCAAAGTTCCGTCAAAGCGTGGCCACAGCTACCCCATCGATTCCTGGTTGCTTATTTGGACGAAAACTGAAAATTATTCTCCTGAGATCTTCCTTCGAGAGCGTGGGAAAATAAGCAGATGCAGGAACCGACTGTTTAAGCGTGCACGTGAATTTATGCGCATGTGCATTCTTGGAAAAACATCTAGATAATATTGTCAATATCGGTGGGGGTGTTTCCAGTTATGTGACTCGGCTTCTTTCCAGTTTGACTGTAGGAAAAGAGCACTGAATTTTTGAAGGAACAGCGGAGTCTCGTACGTGTCTTCTAGAAAGCGCTCTGTAGTAACAACAGTTTCCTCGAGAGTGGCTTCGATTTGTTCTTCACTGTCTCCCGCGCACCAAACAGTCATGTCGTCCGCGTAGATCGTGTGATCGATGCCCTGAATCTTGGCTAGGTCACTCGAGAGACCTAGTCTCTTTGCGTTTGAGAGGCTCATAAATATTCATAGGAACCTTTTTTCCATTTTCAGCATCATCATCATCATCATCAACATCATTATCATCATCATCAGCCTGACTATACATCCACTGCAGGACAAAGGGCTCTCATATGTTCCGCCAGTAAACTCGATCATGTGCTTGCTGCGGCTAATTTATACCTACAAACTTCTTAATCTCGTCTGCCCACCTAACTTTCTGTCACCCCCTAACTCACATGCCTTTTTGGGGCTTTCATTTGGTTACCCTTGAGGACCAGCGATTATCGTGTCTACACACTGCATGCCCGGCTCATGTCTATTTCTTCTTCTTGATTTCAACTAAGATATCATTAACCCCCGTTTGTTCCCTAATCCACTCTGCTCTCTTCTTGTCTCTTAAGCGTGCACCTACCATTTTTCTTTCCATTGCTCGCAGTGTCGTCCTCGAATTAGGTGGAACCCCTTTAAAAGTCTCCCAGTTTCTCCTCCATAGCTAACTACCGGCAAGATGCAGATGTTATATACCTCTCTCTTGAGGAATAGTGGCAATCGACCTGTCACAATTTGAAAGTGCTTGCCAAATGTGCTCTACCCCATTCTTATTCTTCTAGTAACTTTAATCTCGTGGTTAGGCTCTGCGGTTATTACCTGCCCTAAGTAAACTTAGTCGTTTACAGTTTAAAGTGCACTATTACTTCTCTCGAAGAGCTGCTCTCTTCCGAAATTGTTGTACACTACTTTCGTTTTCTGCAGATTAATTTTAAGAGACACCTTTCTGCTCTTCTTGTCTAACTTCGTAATCATGAGTTGCGATTCGTCGCCTGAGTCACTCAGCAATTCAATGTCATCGGCGAAGCGCAGCTTGCTAAGGTACTCTCCATTAACTCTTATTCCTAACTGTTCCCATGCTAGGCATCTGAAAACCTACTGTGAGCACGCGGTAAATAGCATTTGGGAGATTGTTTTCCCCTCCCTTACACCCTTTTTGATTCGTATTCTGTTGCTTTTTTATGAAGCAATGTGGTAGCAGATGATCCCTTTTATATATCTTCCAGGATGTTTAAATATACTTCATCGACGCAGGGATTCTACAGTGTCTGCATGGCTGTTGATATTTCTACAAAATCAAACGCCTTCTCGTAATCAATGAAGGCTATGTTAGTGGCTGGCTATATTCTGAGCATTTCTCTATTACCTGATTAATAATATGAATGTTGTCGATTGTTGAGTAGCCTGTTCGAAATTCTGCTTGTTTATTTGGTTGATTTCCATCTAATGTGTTCTGAACTCTGTTAGAAATTACCTTTGTAGATAGCTTGTACACTGCAGAGAGCAAGCTGAATGGCCTGTAATTCTTCAAGTCCTTGTTATCTCTTTTTTTATGTATTAAGATTATGTTAGCATTCTTCCAAGAGTCTGGTACTTTTCCCGGCAGGAGGCACCACGTAAACAGCGTGGCTAGTTTTTTTTTAATAGAGTCTGTCCTCAATCTTTTAGCAGAATCGATGTTACCTGGTCCTCACCATCAGCTCTACCTCTTTGCATGCACTCAAAGGCTTTTCTCACTTCTTCTATCATTACTGGAGGGGTGTCATCTGGGTTACTGCTAGTTCTTATGTAATAAGGTCCACATTCACTATATATACTTTCTGTGCCTTCGTATTTTAGTCGGTGCATCTTAGTCCGCAATACTCCCGTTCTAGCCTCGAAGAGCAGAGAAATAGCCCGAGAATATTGGAAGATCTTTTTCCTTACAGTTTCATGTTTAAAAGTTCGCTAGGTCTTCAGTGATGATTTTGTAAGCATTCCCATCTTACACATGTGCCTCTCTTTTTTCTTCACTTTCTTCTTAATTGATGTTCCGCTTTAGCTTGGTAATCTGCTGTTGTCTGAATTTTTGCATGACCATTTTCAAGTTCATTTCCTCCAATTAGTATCAACTTTCTTCATGTAAAGTAGCTGCAAAAATTTCTAGCCTAATTTTCCTCTCCCGCTTTCATCAATCACTCCTCAAACTTTATCTTGCTGTTAGCTTCCCTGCACTCAAACAATGTGATCCCAAAGAAAGTATACATATTCCACTCTGTTTATTTCCTATATTGCTTGAACATTTTATTTCATGCACAAAACCGCATTGCCGAACGTCAAACCCGGAACCATGACACCTTTCCAAATCCCTCTCGCAACGTCTTACCTACTGTAGCTCCACAGTGCCCTATTTTCAATACAGCGGCATTCCTGGTGCCTTTAGTCATTGCGTATCTTTCGTGCTCCCTTAGATATTCAGCCCCGTTGTTTATTCATACGCTCAATGATTCGTATTTATCCATTGCTTCTAGCGGGACTTCCTGTATGTCTAGCTCATGTCTTGATTACTCAAAATCATGATTGCAAAATTTTCCCTACTGAACTTCAACTTTAACTTATCTCTCTCATTACCCCAGACGTCAATCAATCCCTGCAGATCTTCCTTGTTGTCGGCTATTGATACTATGTCATCTATAAACACGAATCCTGGTAATGACTGTTCAGCGTGTTGTTTTTGTTTGGCAATAGAGCAGCTGAAGCCCAGTCCAGTCCTGCTTAATTTGGCATCTAGTCCCTGTGGATACCGCATTATTAACAAAGGTGATAAGGGCATCTCTGTCGAAGCCTGCATTGTATCTTTATAGGTTCAGATACCTGTTATTCCCACTGATAACTACCTTATTACTTTCATAGATATCCTTTAGAAGTTTAGTTATTTCATCTTCTATACCTAGTGTGTCCTGTATTCCTCAGAAGCTTTCTTGAATCACATTATTGTAAGCTTCCTTGATATCTAGAAATGCCAGCCATAGGGTCTATGTTTTTTTCTGCTATATCAATACACTGCAACAATGAAAGCAGATTGCCCTCCAACCTCCTTCGTTTACAGAACACATTTTGTATTTCTTTCCGCACCACCTCAAATTCCATTCATGTCTGTAGTATTTTCTCTACTATGCATCACGAGCCTGTAAACAACTGTTGTCGCTGGTGTAGGATGGTAGTTATTTATATCAGCTTTGTCCCCCTTTCTTTTATACATCACGCTCATCCTGCTTAGTTTCCACCCGTTGAGAGCTTCATCATCCAATATTGCTTTGATCTGTGCCTCTTTTACTGTTTGCTTGGATTTTGGTCCAATTTTCTTCATTATCATAATTAGAATGCTATCACGGCCTGTTCATGTGCTATAGAGAACCTTTTTTTTCTGCCTTTTTCAACTCTCGTTGTTTCAGTGGTATCACTGAGCTAATGGGTGCATCCTCAACTGGTACAGTGCAGGCAGCGCTTTCTTGGTGTTGAAACTTTTCTGTCATCGATGTTTTCATATATTCAATTGTTTCATCATCGTCTAGTCTGGCCCCTTGAACTGTAAAAATAAACCTCTGTTCTATGCTTGTCTTATTACTCAGAGCATCAAGATGAGTGAAAAACTTTGCTGTGGCCTTTCTATCTTTTTTTTGTTTATTTCCGTCATTCACAGGGCCCCTTTCTAATATTTTCACTGATCAAACCAGACGATTGTCTTCTGCAGCTCAAAATAGTATCCCCCTTTCTTTCGACATCAACTCTGGTTCACCCCTCTTTAGCATACCTGTGTTCCCTGGAGGTTTCCTGTCGTCTTACTATGGCTCTCTTAACTTCCTCATCCCACCAGCTCATGGGTTTGTGTCTGCTTTGTTCGGTTGATCTGACATGTGGCTTAGCAAGCTTTGACTCAAATAATCAAGTTAGATATGTGTACGTCCGCTATGTTGTTGAATCCTCTGTGATTATTTTCTCCTTCTCCTTAAGAATTGTGCACACCGGCGACTAGCAGCGGTCGAGCGACCAATTGCGACTGGTCGCAAACAGTCGCGAAAGGTCGTAAACGGTCGCAAAGTGACTGCGTTGGCTAGTAGCTTCCTGACCGATCTTTCAGTCGTGTGACTGCAGTCGCAAAGCTGCTGAAACGAATCAGCGATGCTCAATTTTTTTTCATTGCTCTGGCTTCCTGCTGCCAGATACAAACGAGTGTGTTCTTTTGCGTTTGTGGCACCATGGCCACCACGGAATACTTGGCTTGGAGTGGGCGGAGCGTAGCAGCTCGAGCGAAGTGTCGAAATTACAAGGCTGTATTCGTAAAATTGTAAACACCGCCAAAGTAAAGATGAAATAAATTGTGCACTATATTTTTCCGTATTCAAAACATTTTTATTTTCCTGAACTTGATTTTTCACCGCCTTCAATGCAGTGCGTTTCGAATGCATTTGTGCTTCATGCCATGGCAACGACTTAAGACACCGCTTTCGAGACACGTTTGTGCTGTATTATAAGCTGTGGCAAGTCAACTTAAATTCAAGGACCGTTTCTGAATATGTACGACTCTCTGAAATACTCCTCGTCATCTCAGCGCAGCTCGGGAGGCAGGCGGCTAGCATAGCCGGCCAACTCCCGCGATCGAAAAGATGATCACACCCACTACCGGCCTTTTTTTTTTTTGAGGCATCTGTGATGCCAGCGCTGACGCCAAGGCACAGCGCATCACCATGATAATGTCTTGTTCTTTGCTTCAATCGAATTTGACGCGGTTGGCAACGCTGTGCGAGAACGGACAAAAACAATAATTGTGGCACACCCCGTTTGCTCCGCTCAATCAGCTGAAGGTGATCAGCCGATCGGCGCCGGTCTCTAGAGTTCTCGCTGATAACTAGATCTGAACGTGACTCTCCGCTTTTGCGACTTCTGGTCGCTCGCATGCAGCCCCTGACGGTGTGAACATGAGTCGCTTTTTGGTCACCAATTGCAAATGGTCGCGCGACCGCTGCTAGTCGCGGTTATGCACCAGCCTTTATTTGCAATTTCTATTTGCCTTTCTGAATAAATATTACTGTGCGGTTGCTCTTAATGTCGCCTTTGAGTAATGAATAAATCATGTCTTTCACGCAATTCCAGGAGCATTTTACCAATGTGCGCATTCATATCTCCTAATATAATTATCTCGCACTTGTCTCCTAGTTCGTCAATGTCATTGTAACCGCCCTTTCTGCTGCGTTCTGTTCTAGTACAATATTCCCCTGCGTAGTCAGGATTGCCAGGTGGTTGTTCCATGTCCTTAAGATGTGTTTCCACAAGACTATATACCATCAGCCTCTCTTCCTTTAGCTGTGCTTCTACCTCTTCCCACTTCAGTCTATTCCTGTCACCCTGCATTTTATATACATTGCGATTGAGTTGGCTCGGCCCCCTTGGCTACGTCGATTTCTTCCCCGGACTCTCCGTGTTTTAGACATTGATGCCACCTTGAAATGGCATCTGTCTATACCACTTGCCAAAAAGTCCCCCTGGTTGTTTCCCTCGTTACTAGCTATCCTGGACCCCGAAGGGCCTAGGTTTCCCCCAAAAATCTTCTGCACGTCCTGCAAATCACCAACCCAGCTCATGACCTAGCCTCCCATTGAAGAGATTCTGTCTCGCTGAAAACCACCCCACTTATGCACCTCTCTGTTTAATTACACTACCTCGAAGCATTTCTCTAGACTCATCTGCCAAGTCTCATTGTTTGCGTTGAGAACCGTTCTTTGCAGATTGCTATCATGCACGGGTACCTACGGTATTGCGCATATCACTACCTGTACCTGAGGAGAAATGGCGCGCTTGTTATCGACCCTTTTCGCCAGAGTGGTAACTAGTCCTGTCGTATCTTCATTTAGGACTTCGTTTAAACTGCCAAAACTTATTACGAGGTTTGGTTCATCCGCTGTAGTTCTGAGTTTGCGCTCAATTTCCACATGACTGCTTGAAGCTTGCGTTCTGAGAACGTCACTACGGCAGCCCTCTTGTAAGCTCTTACGCTCTCTTTGATTGCTACTGCACATCGAGTTAAATTCAAGTCCCTGGCGATTATCTCATGTCGTGACTTTTCAGCTGGAGCATCCTGCATCTGTGATTTACTTGCAGCTGTGATGCCAGCTGCTTTGTCCCCTCCCACGCCCACCACTACCTCGCTGAAGCTGGGTTTTGCGACAATTTAACCGGTAGAACATGTTTTTTTTTCGAACTTGTTTGCTCTCGCTTCTCCGCCATTCTGCGTGCACTTACCATACTTTTCTCTCTGTCAGCCGCTCCTTTGTTCACCTTCGCTGGTGCATCCTCGGTGAAGCTGAGCCTTTCTTCCATAGCCCTCGTTTTTTTCTTTCTCTGTCGTCAACGCAGTCTCCATGTCTTTGATTCTAATCAGCAGTGCACTCTGAGCAGCCATAATTTTCCCCATTTTTTTCCTCGACCTCACAGAGCCTACACTTGACGTCAGTCTTCTCTGCATTCGCGTCTGTATTTGCCTTCATTTTGAAACCCAGCCCGCATACTGAATATTTTTTACTTTTAACCATGTCTTGTTTACACGAATTCCCCTTATAAACTGTCTCCCTCGATAATCACACAACACGGCATACGACGAACCCTGCGTCAAGAAAAAAGTCTAAGCTTTACTAAAAATATTTCCGTGATCAGTGCACGTGCACCTCCCCCACGGGGCGGCTGGAGAAAAAAAAACACACACACACAGACACCCAAAAATATATACCCGGTGACTGGCGCCCGAAAAGCAGTACAATATAATAAGAGCTAAAAAGGTTTAAACTGCTGCTCAACATTTTTAAAATGAGATCGAGACATGCAAAAAAACTGATCTCTGACGTCGATCGGGAGTGCTCAAAAAACACGTCCATCTACCGCGTCAGTCTGAACTGAACTAAATCCGAACTTAAGGGTCAGCGTCGCAGCGCACCCCTCAAAGCAGATGGGAGAGGCATGACTACACCCAATGCGAAGGCCGTAAGAAGCGAGCGTGAAGGTGCAGTCTAGCCCGGCCACGGGATGCTATGAGGGTCTCGTTTATAAGGGGGCATTGAAATGTGTGACACCAGGCTCCTAACAATACGAAAAAAAATATTTCCCTTATGTTGGCCCAATGCCTTATCTACTTCGAAAGAATTGTTCCTATTTTAACAAAGGAAAAAAAAAACGTCGTAGGCGCAGCACACTCAAAGCGAAAGGTAGAAGAGTGGTCTTTCAGAGCCTTTCAAAATACTCATTTGGTAACTACTGCAAGCGAAAGTTGCTTGGTACCCACTACCACATTAATAATAAACTTTTGCAGTAGGCCAGCATTCGCTATGCTTTTTCGTAATTTTCCTGAAAAGCGTGTTATCCACTAAACACTTGTTAGGAATTTTGGGCCAATTGTCCATGCAGTGGCTTACGACACCTTCCTCGGTGAAGTTCACGCACTTTAAAGGCATCTCTCATGCTCGGCTTGACCATGTATATGTATCTCTAAACGTATGGTCTCATATTCAAAATTACGTTGTAAAGCCCATAATTTTTGCAGACCATTGCTTGGTCACTATTTCTTGGGGTCCTAAAAAGTTTTGTAAAACCGCTCTAAAAGGGGACTTACGAAAGCTTAACGTAAAGTTGTTGCGCAAAGATTGTTTTGTTAAAATTGTAAAAGAATGGGTAGAAGAGGTAACACAGTGTCGATAGCTGCCAGTTTTCGCTCAATGGGAAAGGTTCAAAGAAAAAGTCAAGTATCAGGCAATCAGTATTTCATGGGAAATAGCGCAAAGAAAAAAAAGCTGAAACATGCCATCTTTACAATTTACTTCACAAGCTCCATACTTTTAATAGTCAACAGCCAGGATTGTACGTGGACGAGATAAATTTGATTCGAGCACAGATACAAAAACATGATACAGATTTATACAGAGGAGCAAAGATTTGTTCCCGTGTTACCCATTTCACCGAAGAGGAACCTACTAAAAATCCCTCGAGGATGAAAAGAGATATGCACGTTCTAAATAGATACTGCAAATTGAGTCGCGGGGTCCCCTTTGCACAGATATGCGAAATGAGGGCGGCATTTGAAGATTATTACAAAAATTTGTTCACCGTGGTTGAGCTTCAGAAGAATTTCGAGAAAGAAGCTGACCACTTCATTGCGCTTGTGCCTCAGTTCCAAGATGATGATAGACTTACTGTAGATGGGCCCATAACCAGACAGAAAATTAGATGTGAATAACAACGTTGCAAAAAAGAAAGGTTTTGGCCGAGATGGCCTTAATGGCAAAGTCTACATAGCTTTTCAGGAACTTCTGATACCTTTCCTTGAGCAATTTTTTAAGAGGGGGAGGAAGAAGAAGTGATCACAGAGAACAGCTCACTGCTCGAACTTTGGAACAGCGACTGACGTTTGCCTGCTCTGAGGGTTTGGCCAAGAATTCAATAGTTGTGATTGATTTTATTTATTCTTTTTTTCGTAAGCGTTTCTATAGTGTCCTTATTGATCAGCGAGTGTATTTTCAGATAGTACGACCAGGCAGATGCCGTTTTCCTCACCTGGACCAGGGGCTTTCCTCTGGTCTGCTTCTATTCCTTCGCAGGAATTGCCAGTGGACTTGTTTTTACGCAATGGCATCTCATCTGTTCCTGTGGCATTGGTCCCAAGCAACAATGGTATCATACGGATGAAGAATCCAAAAATGATTCAGACGGAGTTTAGAGCTGCTACAACTCACTACCAAAGCATCACAGAGGTCAGGCAGTTCGGCAAGGGTGGCATTCTTTGCTTCTCGTCTGACCAGCTCTGTCTTCGAAACCTACTAAAATTCTCGGTATTCGCCACCAACCCGGTGAGCGCATTCATACAACCTCACCTAGCTTGCGTCAAAGGCCTCGTTCGGGGTGTCGATGTCAACTCGACCCCAACTGAGATATTAGATATGTTTTCGGGAGCAGGTGTGATAGCTATCTATACATGTAGTCGAGTTGTGGACAAGAACAAGGTCCCAACGGAGTCCGTGATTGCTACATTTGCCGGGTCGAATCGCCCAACCAAAATCAAAGCATGGCCTTTAATATACAGAGTGGAGCCACTATCACCTCGTCCCCTACAGTGTATTAAGTGTCGGCGTCATGGGCACACAATGAAAGGGTGCAGGTCAGTACCTAGATGCAGAATTTGTGGTGAGACGCACAATTCAAACGGCTGTAAAAGTAATGAAAAAAGTGCTGTCTTTGCCATGAAGCACACTGCGCTGATAACCCAAACTGCTCAGCCAAGGCACTTGAAATCCAAATACTTCAAATTGTAGACATAAGGCGATGCTCCCGAAAGGATGCCATTGCTGAAATCCAAGCCCGAACTCAAGGATATGCCGGAGCAGCTGCCCGCCATAACATAGCAATGGAAGCATCCTTTTCCCTATCAATTGCGGACATGATCGAGAAGGCTGTGGATAAGGCTATGAAACGCCTTGCTACCACCCTATGTGAGTCGCTGTCGCACATTGTGAATAACCAAATCGCACAAGTCTATGGAGCACAGATAGATATAAGTACGGCTGTATAAAATGCTGAGTCTGCACACCCGACAAGTGAGGCAGAATCTGAGATAACTCCACCAGATGCACAGTCTGCAGAGCCCTCTGGAGAAGGCGTTCAGAGGCAAAGCGAGGGTGCACAGGAAACTTCTCAGGACACACAAGATATGCACATAGATCTCAAATACCTAAAGCGTTCTAGATCCCCTGCATCGAAAAAACCTAGCTCGCCGAAACATGTAAAAAGCAAGAAATACCAGAAGGACAACCTTTCAAAAACCGATTTTCTGAAAGAAAGTATTTTAGAAAAGGTGATTGCTGAAACCATTTTAACAAAATCATAGGGTCTCTTAAAATTATACATTGGAATTGCCGATCTCTTCACTCAGCCATTACAGATCTGTTATACCTGTCTTCCAAATTTGATCCGGCTATTATTGCATTACAAGAAACTTGGCTATCCGCACATCATGTATTTCACCTACCCAACTTCCAAACCTTTCGTCTAAACCATCCATCCAATGGTGGAGGTTTAGCTTTCTTTATAAACAATAAAATTAGTTTAAAAGTCAAAAACTCATACAAATGTATGTCTTCTGAATGCGAAATTTTTGCGTTAGATATTACCTTGCCAGGATACTTGCCTTTCTCTCTAATAAACGTCTACTTTCCTGTAGGCGTTCAAGACACGAGACTGTTAGATATGGCTGCTAATTCAGGCTGTAAAGAAAAAAGTATAGTTGGTGACTTCAACTCTCACCATACCTGCTGGGGTTTTAGAACAGATCAGTGTGGACAACGGTTGTGGGACTCGTCGGTAGACAACAACGTATTGTGCCTTAACGCTAGAACTCCCACATTTATTCGAGGTCATTCACGCTCCGCCTTAGATTTAAGCTTTGTAAGCTCGGCCATTGCTAGTACATCGTGGACGGCCCTTGATTGCGCCTCCAACAGTGACCACTTTCCAATAATGTTCGAGATCGCTTGCCCCGTCAAACCATTCACACTTCCATGCCCGAACCTATATAAATTATGCAAAATTTCAACACGACCTAAAAACTGCTTTAAACGCTCCTTCTCAGGATGGAGATGACACTAAAGCTATGAAAATAAGCGCAGTAATTAAAAGGGCATACAAAAACGCTGAATTTACTGTTAAATCGGCGTAGAAAATACCCTATAGCCCCTGGTGGAATTCCAACTGTTCACGAGATAACAGACGAAGACAGGCAGCTTGGAAGAAGCTAATACATAATCAGTCCCCTAAGAACTGGTCAGATTATAAATTTCTTGCCGCTGTATTTAAACACACGGTGGCCCAAGCTAAAGAAGATTATGATAAAAGACATTTCGAGTTTCTCTCGAAATCCTAAAATAAGAAAGCTTTATTTCAATATATGCGATCTCGCAAAATCCTGCCGTCTACATTAAATACTGATTATGAAAAACTATCATTGGAAGAAATGAAGAACACTTTAAAGTCAATTGGCAGAGGTTTAGAAAATAAATTTTCTTCGATTATGGCTTTCAACTGGCAAAAGTCTAGCCTAAGCACTGACTTCGAAAACGTAACACTGTCTGAAGCATCAAAAGTCATTCGAAATCTACCATCGTCCGCTCCTGGTCCAGATGGAATCACAGTTCTATGATTAAAATTTTAATCAAGCTATCCCCCGGCGACGTCCTCAATCTTATAAACTACTCTTAAAGAATGCCTGGATACCGTATGACTGGAAAATATCTAAGGTAATCCCATTAATAAAAAGCAAGGATTAGGTTTCACCATAGAAAATATCAGACCCATCTCGTTAACTTCGAACATGGTGAAACTCAAAGAGAGGGTTCTAAAGGGCCGAATAAACTCCTGGATGACAAATAAGGTCATATTAAAGCCAAATCAAATTGGTTTTTGTTGTGAATGCTCAATTTGGTGCGCCCATGCGGATTTAGAGAGTCGAATACAGCTTGCTCGTAAAAGGAAACAGTACGCCGCATTAGTAACTCTCGACATAACTAAAGCGTACGACAGTGTCGAGCACTCTATTCTACTGACCACCTTGCAGAGTCTAAAGTTTCCTCAGTATATTACTGAGTGGATAGCAGAATTCCTAAAATCAAGGGAATTGTATTGCGTGAAGGATGGCTGTTGTTCGCATAAATTCGAACAGAACGTGGTGTTCCACAACGGTCCGTCCTATCTCCAGCATTATTGAATATACTGATGAACTCTATTCCAATTGTTCAGGATGTCACTGTCTACATTTAGGCAGATGATATCGCGTTCTTCGCTGCAGAGAGTGACATTTACTCACTACATCAAAAACCTGCAAAGATATAATAATACACTAGAAATTTGGTTGCAATCCATTTCATTGTCATTGAACATCAGTAAACGTGCGCTCTTGGTGTTTCCTATAGCAGATACAGTTTCAATTTCTGTATTTTATAATCGGGAACCTATTCCACAGGTACATTCAGTCAAGTACTTAGGAATGATTTATAATGAAAAACTAAATTGGAGCCCACACATGGAATATATAACAGCAAAGGCACAACGGGCGTTAGGTTTATTACGCATGTTAAGCAACAGAAAATACGGGCTGCGCAGACCACACGATGTTAATGATATATAAATTGTATGTGGCGACCAATATTGTAATTTGGGTGTGTATTATTATCGGGGGCCGCTGATTATAAATTAAGCCGCTAGTATTGTTAGAGCGAGAAGCCCTGCGAATATGCCTGGACTTCCCTGGTTCGTGGCGAACGAATGTTATTGTATCAAGAAGCGCGATTGCCAAACACTCCTCTGTCGATTCCACATTCTAACGGTTCAAACCTTCTTAAAGTTCTACAGTTTACCGGCGCGAAGATCAGAGTACGCATTTATCAGCGACCCTGACTCTTTCTTCTTGCACATTGGCCTCGATTTTATACCCCTCAGATAATTTTACGCTAAAAGAAACTGGATTGCATAATGTAGACATTAGCGCAGTAATTGAAACTAATTCCTCTACCATCAACATTAGAATAGAGTACGATGAAATCTTCCCCCCACAAGCCAAGTTGCAATCTCTTAGATTTTTGACCACTACATTAAACGATTACTTGGTACCATGCAGAAACAAAAAAGTAATAGCTACAGTTGCTTCTGTCAACAATGAAAAGGCAGGCGTAGGAATTGCTTCTGATTCCCTCGGCTGGTCTTTT
>WOVY01005065.1:0-66958 GCA_013436015.1 Rhipicephalus annulatus
CCTGCACGATTCTTAGCGATAGTTACCCAATTAGAATTTGAAAGGCTCGTGACCTCTTTCTGTTCAAAACGAAGCGCCTCTTATAGCACGATTCACATAAAGACGTTACGGTCTACCGTGTGCACATCAGTGAGAAAAATGACACGGTAGTAGTAGTAGAGAGAGAGAGAGAGAGAATTATTTTAATGGGGAGCTGGAGAGGTTTGCCTGTTTTTCACCTGACAGGCTACTCCAGGTGCCGGGTGATGACAATAATATATACAATGATAAACACAAAACACAGTTAATACACGCATAATTCACATAACACATACATTCACTCACACGCACTGCACTATTCACAACGTTTCGTACAAGCCTGTATCCCGTAAGAATGCCAGTAGCGCTTTTGTGGTAGTCTAACGCAGCTGGACCTGTTTTCCATGGCCCGGGCCTAGAAAATTTTTCAACCGCAAGTTTCTGTCCTGTGTATTTTTAAGGCAATCTTCAGAGTCTGTCTCTCTGACGCGCATCGTGCACTCACAGAGTACAAGATTGGTGTATTCAACGACGTTTACATTGTGCACAAAATGCTGAGTCGGACAGTCCAATTTTGTTCCTGAAGTAATTCGTATATGCAACGTTTAATTGGGTGCGGTGTAAACATGTTCATCTTGGCCGTTGAGATTTCGCGGCCTCCTGAAATTACATACAAGAAATATCGTGTGCTATAAATACAGCTTCCTTCCTGCCCGTTTGTTGTATTAGGCGAAGTTCTTGTTTATGTGTTTGCTTTCCTTTCCCTGTATAGAAGAACAGGGTGCATACAATCAACCAAGTTTCGCCTTCAAGTTTTAGAAAAATGGTTCATCGAGGCGCACATCTCAGCGGTTATTGCGAAATGTCACCACGATAAAGAAACACCGGCGTATAGCTAGAATCGCGGTGCCATGTTGTGTATGTATACGTTTACGATAGCGCGTCATAAACACATTGTACGGACAAGGCGATTCTCCGCACTCTTTATTGCGCTGGGAAACCTCTCCTATACGATCACCCGTTGATCTTTGACAGTGTAGTACGACAGTTCAACGGCCACCAGGAAGTGTCGGTGCCTGCGCTACGGGGCGCACCCATGGGCCCTTAGCGATAGTGGTGCTGGGTGCACAGCGCGGCCCAAAGTGGGGAATGTAATAGCTGCGTCCCGCGCACCCCCTGCCAGCCGAATAACTCGCTCTAACTCCTATAGCCGCTGCGTGTGAAGGTTCGACAAGCCCGCATGTTCTCGCCAAAGCACGGGTGGACGCGCGATACCTGATGACGAATGTGGAACATGAAATCGGCTAATTGTCTTTCACTGACGCGCGTGAAGATAGAATGAATGGGGCCTCGTTTCGGCATCCCGTCTGCGTTAACTGAGGGATGAACGATGCAATAAGAGACGAGTATATCCTGCAGGAGTGTCTGCGACTGCCGAAATGACAGGAACGGAACGAACGAAAGAGCATCACAGGAATAATCTTGCGAAGCGCAGTGCAATTTGCGGGCGGAAATGGATTTTTTTCGACTTCATCCTCGACTGACATGCCTGCAGGTCACGTAATGTTAACGGGCGCCGTCGCGCGACAATTTGCTCGGCTATCCAAGCTATAAGCGTATACAGTCACGAGAAACCTCGAAGGACTTCTTGTCTGCGTGTGAAAGTAGAAGTTACTGTGTATATACGCCGGCATGAAGGACAAATAAATAAATAATAAATAAATAAATAAATAAATAACGCAGTGTACTTTTTTTTTCACGAAACTCGTGATATCTAGTATTTGCAGTGGGCATCCATGCTCGTTTCAGGAAAGTTGTCGTTCGTTGTTTGCCGAGTCACTGGGTGGTGCTGACGCTGAATGCATTGAAGAAGCTATAGTGCTGTCAAACCGAGGTGCTGTGCGTCGAAGTTGCGGTGCATGCCAGTAGGCCTTCGTCGCAACCCGGCCGCTTAGAGCTTATAGACCCCAATAGTAAATACCATCAAAGGAGTAACGCAGCCTCGAACAACGTTGCAATGAAATAAACGAACCCCCGACGTTCTCAAACTACATAGTCCATGCGAGTAAACAGAGCGTCTTCTTCGCTCGAGGCGTCAAATGAATTACGGATTAGAACGGCGAAATGGGTTGTGTGTGTGAAGGAGACGTTGCACAATGAGGCCGAGGGCCTCAGTTGCGAAAAACTTTCGTTCACTTCGTCTCTCCTTACGTGTTAAGGCGACACGTTGATCTTTTTCGTTTTTTCTTTTCCGGCTTTTAAAATTCCGCCGGCGCACGCGCGGCCTCGAACGCATGCAAATACGGCCGATCTCTGTATCAGCCGCGGGGAAACGCCGTGGTTAACGACCGGAGGAGAACGGAGCGCGAGGTGGATGAAGAGCGACGGCACAGCGAATGTTGCCTGCGGTCACGCGAGCTTGATGCATGAGACGCTCAACGATGGCTCGCTCTTTCTTCGTCCCAAACCCTCGCTTTCTTTCATGATTTGTGCCATGACGCGCATTTTCGCTGCCTCTCTCGACTAATGTGTGCATAGTTTGTTTTTAAAAGCTACAGTTGATGCATAATAATAATAATAATAA
This sequence comes from Rhipicephalus annulatus, assembly GCA_013436015.1. Taxonomy (NCBI): domain Eukaryota; kingdom Metazoa; phylum Arthropoda; class Arachnida; order Ixodida; family Ixodidae; genus Rhipicephalus; species Rhipicephalus annulatus. Next base: position 2,603 of record WOVY01005065.1, read on the forward strand.
TAATAATAATAATAATAATAATATAATAATAATAAAATAATAATCATAATAATAAAATAACAATAATAATAATAACAAATAATAATAATAACAATAACAACACAATAATAACAATAATAATAATAGAATAATAATAATAATAATATAATAATGAATAATATAATAATTGGGGTTTAACGTCCAAGAAGCCCGATATGATTATGAGGGACGCCGTAATGAACGTAGCTGTGAGAGTTATGGTATTGATTCGTTGATCGATTGATTGCTTGAAACAATTTCAACGTTTCGCAGGAATTTAAGCGTCGGTGTAGGCGTCGTTGGTCGTGAGCGAAAAATCAGTGGTGTCCTTGAGTAAAACGTTGGGAAAGACGCATTAAAATGAATGATCAATATTGCAAATGCGAGTGAGAATCGAACCCCTGCAGCTCTTTTGTATGGCAAGCACCTGCTCTCCTAGAGAGTCCCGCCAATGCTTAAAACTGCTTTGAAAGAAATGAAAAAAGAAAACGCCGTGAATGCCGTGCACGCAATGGGATGATTTTTCCTTCACGCGGGTTATAACATCGCGTGGCAGGAGCGCCAAATCGCACCAGTGGTCAAAGTGCGAATCGCGCAATGAGCGGGTTTTTCAAAGGCCTACCAATTACAAAGCACTCCAGTATAATCGTCGTAAGCAGCGAAAGAATCAGAAAAGTGAGCAGCAGCGCGTATGCCTTTGTACGGGCGCGTTAGTTCTTACACTAATTCGCAGAAGGAATAATTACGGCGCAGTGGCGACTGTGTAACTGTGTACCTGTAGTATAGGCATTCTGTGATAGTTTAAAACAGCCAATGTTACGCGCACAGACGCTCGTTTCCCTGCGGCATGGTTTATGCAACTGAAAACCAAAGCTAACTAGAAATTGTGAAGTCGATGCGCACAGGTACTGAACACGACGTTGTCGTGTTCTACTCTTGAAGGCGAAGCTCATGCATCCTCCATGTTTTCTAGTTTTCCTATAGATTCCCAAAGAAATACGTTGTCAATTTGCCACAGAACTGTACAAGGTGCGCTGTGCGCCGAGTTACTGTATTACCATTGTGTCGAAATTTATGTACCACTGGACGGTTTTACGGAAGGTTGGTGTGGCGCTTCACTCTGATTATATAGTTATGTTTCATTCGTCGTCTTGTGATAAACCATGTTTCACACAAAAGACAACGGCCGCTCGGTCTGCATGGTTAGAGCTAACTGTGAAATCCTCCGAGCCTGATATCGCGTGCTTCGCACCTATACTAGCTCAGGGTATACATAAGGGCATTAGACTGCGTATCTGCAAGTTGTGAATGCCCAGCTATTGTCACGTAGCCACAAAGGTTCGCAGAAAAAAAGAATGCAGCGGGGCGTGGTTGTGACGACAAAGATGGCGGAGCACTCGCCGGTGCTATGCAGTGTTGTGCCACGCTGAATACACTGCGTGCGTGTGACATTGTTATACGGGGACACGTTCTGTTATGAAAGGCCTCTTCATGAAGATAAGTTCGTGCCAAAAGATATATGGAACGTTTCCGTGCAGGCGGCTGGCACGCACATCATCTGTTCTAAGAGTATATTTTTTATTACACATCTGCGGAGAAGAAAGTGTCGTGGTTATTTAGTTGATTATATAGACTAAAGCGTTTACACACAGCAACGATTGCATAGGACTAGATCACTAAAACAGAACACTTGCGCTTCATGCCATGTTTACGTTTTCTCGCTGCTGACACTTTATTGCTACGCACAGGGATTTCAATACACAAGAGGATTTCAATACACAAGATCATCATCGTCGTCGTCGTCGTCGTCGTCGTCATTGTTGTTGTTGTTGTTGTTTGTTGTTGTTGTTGTTGTTGTTGTTGTTGTTGTTGTGTTGTATAGCGTGACGCTTTCGTTTGTGCATTTGTAATTTTTAGATGTTCTTTAAAATATTTGCGCCTAGTATTTTTTTGCGCTTTGTTATGACAAGCAGCCGGAGCAACGTTGAGATTTCAACCTGCCTTTTTTTTTAAATCACCTGAAGATGGCTGTGAGAATAGAGGCATAAAATCTTAAATCGGATACTGAAGCACACGCTGTTTCCGTAAACGCAGATTAGTCGTGTACACCAGTGAAAGGTTACACCAGTGAAAGGATACACCAGTGAAAGGTTGTAGCATAAACAGAGGTATGAAACGGGCAATATGGGCACTCTGTTTCATGAGAATGGTCTCGCGCGAAAGAAGGACACGTACGAACAACGATTGTGAGGAAACTTGACAAGCGTTGGCTTCATAGCACGTGCTATTCAAACGCGCAGGATACATATTCTAATCTTTAGTCTCCCTATTTATCAATCCCAAATGCCTATGAAAGCCTACTTTACCATACCCTGAGGCATAAGAGCCGACCATGAAAGTCAAAAAAAAAAAAGCGAAGCCAGCCTTCGCACGTATGTTCCTTTTCACTTTCCAAGAAACGAAGGTACGCATCCCGGATGCCTTCTGACTTCAAGTGACATTTTAGTTTTGTTAGAATATCGCTTTCAGACCTTGCACGTTGTTCTGCTTTTTATAGCGCTACGCAGTGAAGGGGGTAGTTTCGCATTACTAGCACACTCGATGATAAAGCTGCGTCAATTAACGCGCCACAACGACGTGCTGGAGTAACGCGGCGTGATTGTAAACTATACAAGCTGTCGGGGTTGCCGGGCTCGCTGAAACAGCCGCGGCCACGCCCAACTGTGATTCGCGCGAAACAATCAGACGAAAGTAGGAGCTGCTCTTGGAAGCTGCCTCGAAGCGAAATCGTTGGCGACCTTGACAAGGCCGCCTCTCCCTAACCTCATTCGGCGGCGGCGCTGCGCGCGCACACGGCGAATGGGAGCACGCACACTAGCACAGCTGTGCGTACACTCGATCAACTCTTAGCGCCGAAGATCAAACACGCGCTTAACGCAACACCACGCACGCTGTTTCAACGCACACCTTACCTTTTTCAGACCTACATGGATGGCTAAATTCAGATTAAATTTACCTCACAGTACATACCACATGACTACGCTATTTAAGGGTATTTTACCCGCGTCAAACACATTATGCACAGCGTGCGAGAAGCAGTTTCGCACAATGTCAATAGCCTGTAGCACGGCAAAGGATATGCAATGCAGGTGTGTGCTTCAGAGTGGAAAGAAATTTGTCAATTTTATAACTAACTATTTGGCAACAAATCTTTTTTGTTCTAGGCGTACCATACAGTTATACGACACGTACTTAATTATCGTCATAATATGGAGTTCCGCGAAGGAAAACAAAATGATCCCCGCTGTCCTTTGCCTGCTGTCTCGTAAAGAGGTACACGACTCTTCACCTCTGGTCAATTCCTTCAGCGTCATTGATCAGTATGCAAGCCTGTTCTTGCAGCTCTGTAGTCTTCGTCTCCACGCGACATAGCATCGAAAGGAACATCATGCGTACACACAGAAATAGTAGCTAACAAAACGAGACGCAGAAAAGGAAGATAAAAATGCCTAAGAAACGTGCCGTATGTATCTGCACCTTAAGAGCTTTCCTTTAACACCCAACAGCGATTGACTCGCAATTGTTCCGACAAATTTCAAGCGCTTAATTAAACGATTCTCATTTTTAACTTCAGTGGACGAAAACTAGAACATATGTCACAGTTCTCAATCGATAGCACGAAAAGATAAACACACCGGGGGGGGGTGAGGGGGGGGGGTATTGCGGCGGGAATTAAGGGACGGTTAGATTACCACGCGTGAAGCCATATCATCACGGAATACAACGGTGTGATATAAGGAGTGCATGGGTCCATGAAATAAAACGGCACTTTTTTTAATGGTGGAGCCCGTTATGGTCTAGGCTTGTCCATTGTGCGTTGCCCGTTTAAGAACTGTCCAAGTAGTGGTTTCAGTTACGGAAGAATGGGCCATCGTGGCCTCAACTGGTGACGATACAGTGGTCAAACTGTCCGATTAGTTGTTTCAGCTATTTCAGCTACGGGAGAATGGGTCATCGGAGCGAAAGCAGGTGACCATATGGTGTCCAAATTCTCTGAGTAGTGGTTTCTGCTTCGTGATAATTGGTCATCGTGTCAAAAGCAGGTGACCATATACTGGCCAAACTGTCGACTCGTAAGAGTTTTTGTAAAAATTTTGTCGAGAGAGCGCTCTGGTATACGCCTCGGTATAGTGAGTGTATATAGCATTGACTCTGCATGCAGGTGGGCTGGGTAGCCTCGCCGGCCGGGACGGAAGCAACTTATCGAGTGATTTGGGAATCCCCACGCTTCCGAGTATCGGCCGCGCCAGCGACCGTGGGCCAGTGCCAGAAAATTGTACGTATACACTTCACGCGCATAACGAGCGCCAGGCGGCCGATAATTGCACTCCTCTATCGCCGCACGCTCGGCCCTGATCACTGTGGGCACGGGTTCCGCTTAAAGTCTTAATTGTATCCTCTGGCAACGTATGGAGACAAGTAATATGGAGGAGGGAAAAAAGTATCACCGTCGCAAATGGATTCCAGTATAACGGCAGTTCCACTTCGCGAAAATATCCGCATTCCTCCAACTCAGATGGAGTCGCCCTGAAATGACTCATTTGAGAGCGCTGGTATCGGTTATAGCTGTGCAATAAAGCATTGAGAACTAGTTTGTCTTGGATGTTTTACATTTCGCGATAGTCAACAAAGGCGTATTAAACGCGGAACAAAGAACTGCAGGCCTAAGACAGATAATATGTGGGGTTTAACGTCAGGCCTGAGACAGACGACGGGTACACAGAAAGCCTCTTATCCACTTTTTGCACTCCATACGCTCAAATATATCGCCTTGTCATTTAGGAAGATAATTTTAATGATAACATTGGGGTTGTTCATTTGGCTTTATCGCCTGTCTTGGTACTCCAGGTGACAGATGGTATATACAATGTCGACCTGATAATATGTGCGGTAGCGGACACACATGTATCCACTGAGTAATTCATAATATTAGTTCACGTTTGTAGTCATTCGGGTACACCAACAGCATCTTTGCGTTGGGTACCGCACAGGAGCTGCTTTGGAAAGGGCCGAGGAGGTGTCGCAGCTTCAAGATTACACCGCGGTGCTAACTAGCTCGCATTCAGACACCTGTTCTGGGCAGATCTGAGCGTTCTTCGATCGATCGTAAAACCACATACGCTGGTATGGTTGCCGTTTGCTTTCGCGATAAATTGTTGCTTCATCAATATTTATATCTTTTGTTTTATTTTCCAACTAACGACGTAGTCATGAATGCAACTTCGGGTCGTCCGGTATCTCTCACAACGACAGCAATCATTGTCTTGAAATTGTCAAGTAAAAGTTGAAGCCCTGTTCGAAGGCTAGCCGCCATTAAGTCAATATGCTGCTAAGCAAAAGCAAAAAAAAATATGAACTAATAGAAGGTAATTACTGTAAAAGTTTCTCCCTATTTAGGTAACTTCACAGAGGTCGTTGTACACGACGTGGCAATAATATTCATAGCATTCTCGTAAACGGTGGATCTCATATTGGAAATTGACCTGCCTGTTTTGCTATTAAATGTTGCAAGGACAAATATGCGTAAGCACGCCGCGGCCTATAGCTTTCCGCACACTCGGTGAGCCATTTCGTCGTCGAGTTGGCGCTCAAACTGGGCAATTCTCGATCTTCGTGCACGATCTATCAATAAAGTGCGTACGCTTGATCACCTGCCGAATACATGCTTACAGGTCCTGATGAATTCGCGAATGTGGTCGGCCCTTTCGCCAACTCCGGCCACAACTTATCGCCGGCGTTCGTTTTCTAATGAGTGCCTCTCGCACCTTGGCAAGCATCGCCACGCCTCGAAAACGGCGCCCCGGTCGTCGGTAGCCCCAGATCACGACGTGTAATATTCCCTCGCTCAGCGATGGGCGGAAAGAAAGTACATGAGCTGACCTCGTGTGGGCGAAGCAGTCGTTAAAGTGGCCGCCGATCAGCCAGCGACCATCGGACGCCAGTAACCCGAATGAACACCACCACGCAACCCGCTCCCTCCAATCAGTTCGCTACCATGGTGCTCCAAGCTCGTGCGACGAGAGGAGGAATGAGACAATTTGCGCGCCGTCATGCCGACGTTCGAGATAAGCCGTATATCCCGAAATTATTTTAAGCATTCTGTGAGCGGTTGATTTATTTCTTAGCACGTCCTTGTCAGCTTATTGCTTTTCGCAAGAACCTCCCGACTGACGCACGAAGGAGCAATAAAATCTGTGCCACAGCGTATAGTCCCCGGCGAGACTATTTCTCTTCTTTACTTCTCCGATAGCGCCGGCCTTGCACGCCGACTGTCTTCCGATCCGTGAGGCCTCTTAGCACTCAACAGGCATCATTAGAGCGATCGTGGGTTTATACAACGATACCTCCACGCCTTATAATTCCGTAAAGTAGCTGCTAAAACATCATGATGGGACAGCGAATGCACTTCCGAATTACTATGCTTCTTTAGTATTCCGCGTAGTATATGATTGAAAGAATAGACACCGGGTATCACGTCTCGGATAGACACCGAGTATTCCGGAAGGTAGACGACAAAGACTGGTTGCGCTACACGAATAAGAGAGAAAAAAAAGGGAGAGGAAACATACATAGTTTGTGCCCGCCTGAATTCCTGAAAACATTCGGGTGATCTTGTCTCTTGAACGTATACTCAAAAAGCACTGCAACACAACATGTGGTGGCATGCGTGCGTATTATATTTGAGCTGTCATCCTCCTAGCATTTTCAACACTACAGTCTTATGACAATCGCGTTTAGCTATGTGTGCCATCATCACCATTATTATTATTATTATTATTATTATTATTATTATTATTATTATTATTATTATTATTATTATTATTATTATTATTATTATTATTATTATTATTATATTATTATTATTATTATTATTATTATTATTATTTGTAATGAAAGAATCAGTATTACTAATGAAATCAGGATAAAGGGTTTCCCACTGTGTCCATCCCGAAAACCGAAGTGCCTCGGTCCTATACCTCACCTAATCCGGTCTAGTAAATTGGATGTTTGTCCAAGTGCCCGGGTCCCGGCATTCTATAACCACGGCCCGGGTTAACTGTTGATCTGAGCACTTAATTACTAGAAAGTGCTGGTAAAGAAAAGGTAACGACATTCCGTAGACGAAAGTTCAGTGGGTGATGCATTACAGGAAATAATAGAGGGTATAGCATGACAGGTTACACCAAGCAAGCCTCTTCACTATTCCTTCATCTCGCTATCAAAAAATGCACATGCTCCATCACTATGCGTCTCTGCACAAAAGCACTGTACAGCCTCCCCTCGCCGTGCATGATTTCCATTTCCTCTCAAGACCTTGGTCATCTCTCCATAAAGCGACCAAACAAAGGGGGGAGGGGGAGGCAGGAATCTGTGAGTTGTCTCTTGGCCACGCACGCTGCCTCGCGAAGGCACTGAGAGGACAGGCGGTTAATTGATTAGTCCATTTAATGCACTATATCAAAATCGGTGTCACAGTGTAAGACAATAACTTGAACCCTAACAAGGTCAAGACCTGTAAAGCAGGTGCGTAATCGCCTCTCACGTGTAGCGAGAAAAAAACGTGAATTCGCGACAACTTTCCTGCCGAGCAACTTTCCAGCCGAGCGCGGCTGGAAATTCGTCCGGCCATTGGTGCCCGCTTGCAATAACAACGAGTTCGGAAGTACCGTGGCTGCAAACCACGTGCGCAGTAGGGTAAGTACCTCGGCATAATGAATCTGGTGAATCCCGATGGCCTTCTCTTCGCGCTGTCTTTATCGGGTGCCTCACTGATTTCCGAGTCTGGAGTCGTACGCTTGTTCGTCTATACGTCGTAGCGCGTTCGCCTATACACTTGTTCGCACAAGGTTGACAGCACAATGCTTAGTGTCTGGCGCTTGTACCGTGATTAAGCGTGAGCAAGATTACAAGACGAGCGAGCGCTAAACTAGTTCCGCGCAGAACGCGTTCAAACAAGTTTGACGACTGTTGTGAAACGAGAAATGCTTCATTAAATTGAAGCGATTAAATTAATCAAACATTGTATTTATAAATTGAAAAGGGCTACTGAGTGAGCATGCAGAGATCGATGTTTAAAGCAGCGAGTAAAGTTTCAAGCTGCTATTCCAGCAAGTGGTGTAAGACTCTGACATCGCCGCATATACCAAGTGAGGGAGGCAGATGATTATGTCATCATGATAATAACAGCAAGGAGGCGACGATTCAACTTAAGTGCATGCTTGGGCGAGTTTGTACGACATACTGGGAACAAAAAATTGCAAAAAAAGTCAGAGAGCCAGTGAAAAAAAAAATGGCAGCATATCCACGGAGTGAATGATGGAGAGTGGGGCGAAGAGTTCGTCCGTCCATTCGTTCTTGCTTCCATCCGTCCATGCGTCCATCAGTGTGACCGTCCATGCGTCCATCAGCCCGTCCGTGCATGCGTCTGTTCGTGCGTCCGTCCCTGCGTTCGTCCATGAAGCCGCCCCTGCGTCCGTTCATGCGTCCATCCATGCATCTGTCTATGTGTCCGTTCGTCCATCTATTCAACACTCCAAGCACCACCATCTCGCGTCTTTTCATCATATATTCCCCATATAGAAGCACCGCCGTCCAGCGGACATTCCAAGGACTAAACGAGAGGTGGCACACGCACACTTTCTTACGGCTTGCGCTTAGTGTCTACTTTCCACCTTTAACCACCTCGAGTTCATGGTATACACTAGTTCACTGTATTCATGGCACTGCGGCCGAACGCTCGCTAAACCTTTCGAAAATCAAAGAGCTTATGCCTAGCGAGTATGACGTAGCAAACTTTTTCAGTCAGATAGTGCTCAATGTACATGCCAATGGCTGCTAATGAGAAATGAGAGGCGGAGAATTTGGTTTTTACTTTCTTATGGCTTGCGCTTCGTATCTACTTCCCATTTTTAACCACCTCGAGTTCATTCATGGTATATACAAGTTCATTGTATTCATGGCACTGCGGCTCAACGCTCGCTAAACCTTTCTAAAGCTAAGGAGGTTACACCCAGTGAGTATAACGTAGCAACCCTTTCTTGTCAGATAGTGCTCAATGTACATGCCAGTGGCTGCTAATGGTGATCGCAGCCTGCGCGTTAACTAAAAGCCGAATGCTCCTGTCTCTCATTCCCCATTAGCAGCCATTGACATGTACATTGAGCACTATTTTTTATTGTTCAACAACGCACAGAAGAAGTCTCTCACCGGCACCACCTTGGAGGTCAAGATGTTATACTTGTTACATACTACGGGGGATGAACGGGTGCCGTTTTAAGGAGCTTTGCCCCTAAAAATGGCCTCGTATCTGCATGCTTCGATGCAAAGGACGTTGAAAGACGATGGTCTTCTGCATGGGGGCGCTACGTGAGATATGGCGCCACCTGCTGATTGATTGATTGATATGTGGGGTTTAACGTCCCAAAACCACTCTATGATTATGAGAGACGCCGTAGTGGAGGGCTCCGGAAATTTAGACCACCTGGGGTTCTTTAACGTGCACCCAAATCTGAGCACACGGGCCTACAACATTTCCGCCTCCATCGGAAATGCAGCCGCCGCAGCCGGGATTCGAATGTGGCGCCACCTGCTAGTAATGGGAAGAGGCGCAAGTTTTTTTATTACAATGCAGAGCCGCTGGTAGGTGGCAGCATCAGATCGCTTAGGCGAAACGTAGGGAGCACCCGCTTTTTCGTTCATAGCGTCGCATTATGAGTGCAGCGTAATAAACACTGCGGTCTTTATAATTACGTATCTATAAATTTTTCGATAGAAAACACTACCTAATGCTAACGTATTGATTATGCACCACAAATATGCGTAATATTTGCTTCTTGATTGACAATTTTCACAAGCATGAAAGCAGCCACCAGATCAAGATGGGTGGGCGTTGAGCAAGAGGTTAAACTTTCACCAAGGGCCCAATTGTTGGACAGAAAAACTAACAGATGATTCAATGTGTGTGGAGTTCAATTGTTCCGTCCTTTTGTTATCCCCATCATCTTTGTCAACTGGAACAGGCGAACTGGAGTTGGAACCTGTGCGACTGCTGTTGTCATCATGTGTTGGATTTTTTCGTAACAGTACACTGAGGTACACGTGACTTTTAGGGGCGAAGCTCCTTATAGCGGCACCCGTTCGTCCCCCGTAGTATGTAACAAGTATAACATTTTTACCTCCAAGGTGGTGCCGGTGAGAGACTTCTTCTGTGCGTTGTTGAACAATAAAAAATAGTGCTCAATGTACATGTCAATGGCTGCTAATGGGGAATGAGAGACAGGAGCATTAGGCTTTTAGTTAATGCGCAGGCTGCGATCACCATTAGCAGCCACTGGCATGTACATTGAGCACTATCTGACAAGAAAGGGTTGCTACGTTATACTCACTGGGTGTAACCTCCTTAGCTTTAGAAAGGTTTAGCGAGCGTTGAGCCGCAGTGCCATGAATACAATGAACTTGTATATACCGTGAATGAACACGAGGTGGTTAGAAATGGGAAGTAGATACGAAGCGCAAGCCGTAAGAAAGTAAAAGCCGAATTCTCCACCTCTCATTTCCCATTAGCAGCCACTGGCATGTACCTTGAGCACTATCTGACTGAAAAAGTTTGCTACGTCATACTCGCTTGGCGTAACCTCCTTGGTTTTCGAAAGGTTTAGCGAGCGTTCGGCCGCAGTGCCATGAATACAGTGAACTAGTATATACCATGAACTCGAGGTGGTTAAAAGTGGGAAGTGGACCCGAAGCGCAAGCCGTAAGAAAGTGTGCGTGTGCCACCTCTCGTTTAGTCCTTGGAATGTCCGCTGGATGGCGGTGCTTTTATAAGGGGAATATATGATGAAAAGATGCGAGATGGTGGTACTTGGAGTGTTGAATAGATGGACGAATGGACACAGACAGATGCATGGATGAACGCATGAACGGACGCAGGGGCGGCTGCGTGGACGAACGCAGAGACGGACGCACGAACAAACGCACGCACGGACGGGCTGACGGACGCATGGACGGACGGAAGCAAGAATGAATGGACGGACAAATTCTTCTCCCCATTCTTCATCATTCACTCCGTGGATATGCTGCCATTTTTTTTGTTCTGAGGCTGTTGCCGATAACAGTGCGGAATTTCTGGAAAGCTATTCTCAACCCGGGTCACTTTAGTGATGACATAGACTGCACACAAAATAGGCTGGTCCAAATGTCTGTCCCTCATGAGATCAACAAGGTAGATAATAGAATGCTCGAAACATGTTCATATGAGCTGTATGTCCTTTTGCAGGATTCCCAGCCTTGCACAGAGGTCTTGAAAACGCACGCCAGCCAAATGGTAAACCTTTCGAAAAAAGAGTGCCAGAGAACCAGAACCAACAACCAACAGATGGATAGGCCAAAATGTTTGCCCTTCTATTCCGACAACGGCAAGTATCCCAAGAAAGGCTGTTTTTAATAAAGGCAGATGGCGTTGTTGTCTGTGTCCTTCTCTTGCTGGCCACGCTATCGGAAGGCTGTGGGTGTGCAAGACAGCCGTGTGATGGCATAGGCCAACTGGCGCTGAGGACATAAGAGAGTCAGAGGTGCGCCATACAGAGTGGTCAGCGTCCAACAGCCTCAAGCCAAATACGGCGAGAAACTTAATGCAGACGCGCATGTAGCACAAGGTTTCACGTGACCGTTAACTTAATCATAGTTTATTTACATTTACGTCTTTGACTGTAAATTTATTATTGTGTGTGTGCACTTGTAGCTCGACTCAGTTCCTCGGCTAGCAGTCCTGGGCCCAACTAAAACCCTGATATTTTCACATCTACTACATCACACCTGCTAAGCTTCATAAGGTGCCAAAGAACCCCGTCTCTTTCCCTCCGATTTTACGCAAGCATTTTTTCATTCAGTCCGCGCTACAAGGAGGTAGTATAAAGCCTCCGAGATCCACATGCAATAGCTTAACCACGCTGCCCGTTTTCGGAGTTTGGCTATCTATACAAGCTTCTGGAGGGATTTATTGCGCAGCCCACACGTTTCTGTTATGCACTGAGACATGCTTCTTGACGCTCGGGCGTGAGTGAAGGAGGTTCCTAAGATCGATCGTGCATCGGATTTGCCATCTAATTGACTTGGCGAGTGCGGAACCCCGGAAAATTTATTAGCGCCTCGCGGAATCACGAGGAGGGGCCTACGGAAGCCCTAGGTTCAGCGTACCCCACTTTGAGAAACCATAAATTCTAAATAATTGAACAGAACTTCAGTTTCAACGCAACGTCGTACTGAAATAAAAAAAAATTCTTAAACGGTTTTTTTCTGTTTAGGGTGTGCATATTAGCAACTCAGCAACTTCGGTACATGCAATAATATAGCGCAATTCTGCGACATACTGAAACATTGCGAAATCGATTGGACAGCGCGCGCGAATTTTTGTGAGTGCATGATGCTGCCGTAGGAGGTGTGGACACCGACGTGTCGCTGCATCCACTTCTTTAATCGGGGCACACGAACCAATGTGTGAGGTATCGTCATCAGTTCCGCTCGAACGCTTCCGATTGCGGCGATTGAAGAAAGAAAAAATGAACATTAACCCAATTACGAGAGTCTGCAGTGTCCGCAACCGGGTCGCAATGCAGCCGCTGTCCGGCCGGCGTTCGCATGCAAATGCTCCATTGTCACGCAATCGCAGCGCCGGATCGACGAACTCCCTTTTTCCAGCGGGAAATCTCAATCAAGCGTGCAGTCACCCGCATACAACGCCCGTCTACAGGCCAAGGAGTCCATCTGAGTGCAACACCGTCACGGAGGTACGAACCGGTGGTGGACGTCGGGAGTAGCGATGTCACCACCGCCAAGATTACGAAATCCAGATAGCCAATCGTTCTTCCTCGCATGAGCTATAGTGCAGCACTTTGCAACGCTACATTGTGTTATTGTTATGTTTCTACTTTTTGAATGCTATAACGAAGCAGTAAAAAAAGTATTCGACTACGAGTGATTTAATTTTTGCACAAAATTAAATGTCATTACATTCTCAATAGAAGCTCACTTGGCTGCCTTCCGTTTTTATCGTTGCAAAGCTGTGGAGGCTGTGTTTACAAAGTTCTCACAGTCTATCATTAGCTATATAATCCTAACTTTATACAAATTTCATAAGTGGTTTCCTGGCATTTAGTTCAACACTGAGTAAACGTTAAGCCAATATATTCCTTAATATATTTTATAGGTACCTCACATAACATTTTTCTTTTTCAGTTCACAACATACCTGTGTAATTAATTTGCTCAAATGATATACATGTTGTGTCCAGCACTAGTGCAAACCAAGTATTGACGCCACTTCCGAAAATTTATTCCTCGCGGATGAAACTTGGGCTCTTGATAGCAGTTAGCCACTCGTATACTGGTTGATTTCAAGTGCTCAACTATGTGCCGTGCAGGGGTCCCACGATGCGGCGGTCGTGGGAGCGCACTTAGTCGTGCGCTTTAGGACTATCCATAGAGTTTTGCACCCGTTCATCCAACATGCAACTAAAATACCCGCAGACAGAGTGTACCCGGTCAAAGGTTGTACGCAAATTCTGACAGGTATATCCTTGTCAAAAGTGAAACATCAGCTTCGTGCAGGTAAGCTACGATACAGATACTATTCCATACTGGAAGACGAATCAAGAGCCACGCTGCCCTTGGATTGTCTTTATAAAGTAAGAAAAACGGGAGTTGCCGATGATAAAGAAAGAATCGCCGTTCATACGGGTAAGCCAAGGCTTCGCGAACAAAGAGCCGTTGGATGGACACACAAGCACTGTCGCTTTTATGACTCCTCGTGCCAGAAGCGTTGCGGCACAGTGCAAGCAACAAAAGCGAAACTAAGCGGGGCCTCAAGGTTTCACTCGGGTCACCAACAGGCGAGTAGAACGCGTGGCTGCTCGCTAACTATTGTTCTCCCAAACCAGCGACGCGACGTCCAACTCGCGGGCACGCCGTTTCCCCGCGGAGGACGAGATCGACAGCCACGGACGCATGCCGCTCTGTCGGTCTGGATACGTTAGCTTCGTCAGGTAGCTTATAGTGAACAAGGCCGAAACGCTGCTCAGTGTTGCGGGTCAAGGATATCTCTTGCAGCGAGCTTGTTTTGACAGGAGCTGTACGCCAGGTGTGGATTCAATTTCAGAATGAGCACTTCAGGCCAAAGGCTCCGCTGCTCTTCAATATTGACTATAGGCGGACGGGTAACCTTGACTGTCACCGATGCGTACTCTGATACTTTCGGTATTTCTGTTCTTAAGCTGCGTGCCGATCATTGAGACTTTCATGTTAACGAGGCAGGGCGCGCAAATACGCACACGAAAGAAAAGTCGAGGCAAGGCGCCATAAACGCCGGAATATGCCGTGGTTTTCTAGGAATCGAGACACGGCGTTTTTTTTTTTGTGTCTTGATTTATTTAACCTCAGTACATAAGCTCTCCGTTGGTCTAATGTTGAGACTTGGCGAATACTCCACCAACGATTAGATGAAACATACAAAAAAAGCAAGACAATACAAATCGTGGTACTCTGCGCGTATTGTCGCGATTAGCATGCGCAGGGTTTTTCATTTAGGGGCAGTATAACGTAGCGACACATACCCCCTACCCCGCATGTGTTTGCGTATCTTGTTTTTGAAGGAAAACAAGCTATATATGCAATGGGTGCGAAAATAAGACAACGACGTCGCTCACAACGACTTGTATTTGCTCTCCAACTTTCCAGGGGCAACGATGGGTAGTAAATCGTTCTAGAAACGCAATATCAGGGTCACTTTGTTGTTTTTTATTTGGTAATGTGTGTCTTTATCAGTGTTCACTTGTTGACATTTTACATAAACATGCATGTTGTGCGCGCACGGTGTTAATGAAGTACAAGAGCCAGCTTTCCGGCATAACGTGCGTTGTTTTCCCGATGTTTTATTTTTTTGACGAGAAAGTTTTACTGGAACGGCATGGGGTTGCATACGCTGTAAAAACGAGTGGTCGTTGCAATAGTTTAATTTGTAAGTACAGCGCTCGTCAACTGTACCTACTGTCCACGTACTCGTCTTTTCGAACTTTGCTTCCCCAGCTCACCTCGTAGTATTAGGAGGGACTATACCCCCAATCCTTCTCTGTGAACTCGTCTATGCTTGTAGGCCACGAACAATAATCGTATGCACACTGCTGGTGCAGGTTCACGGATGACGTAGACGCTGGATTTCGTTCCCACTTTATCGTATATCCACTTTATGGCACATGTTCCCTTTGACTACCTCCATTTAGTGGGGACCTCGCAGGACACGAATGAAGTATGAACGCCTTAGCTTTATTAATTTTGACCTAAAGAACGAAATAGTTTTATCTTTTTAACAACAGGTGCTGCTTCCCTTAGCAGTCTATTATATTTTCGAGACATTACGCCAGCACTAGAATTGCTCACCCCCCCACCCCCCTTTCTTTTTCACAATTCAAATAAATACGCAACTCGTGCTAGCTAAACGGTGGTGACACGGTCAAAATGCCTGGCATCTCTGAGCACAAAATTTGTTGCCGAAACAGCTGAAGAACGCCTTTTCCACCCACGTATTGTATTGTTTGGATGCTCCGAAGTGGGTGGCGTTGTGCCGTGACCAACTTGAGAGAACCTGCAGATGATTTAAGACATTTTGCATAGCACTGGGGAGCGTTGGTGGAAGCCGACAAACGAATACTCCGCTGAGCTAGTCGTCGGTCTATAGACACCCGTCAGTGTTTTTCCTGGCCGGAAGAGAGCCCTCCCCAAGGTCAGTCGGTGCATGGGATCAAGACACGTAGGCGGAAGAGCGCAGCGCGAAGATATCCGCAACAATTCCTCTTCGCGTTTGACGTCGCAATATACACTTCAGGGGCGCCTACGTTGTTTACGAAGGGAGAGTCTAGACGGTTCATCAATGTTGCCGCTCGCGCAAGTAACAAGGGCGCGAGGATGAAGCGATCGCAGGCATCTGGAACGAGGAAGAAAAACGAGCGGAGGCGCGAGAAGCGAGTGACTGCAGACTCATCCAGTTGTTCGGTGATGCTGCCGTCGCTTCCATGTCGGGGCGCCACGAGTTTCGTGCTTGCTCAGCACTTAACAAAGAGGTCAGCAGAACGGCAGGATGTTGTGGGTGGCAGAGGGGACGCCCGTGTCTCTGTCAGACGACGCCACACGAAAATGCCTACACACGTCAAGTTGGTCCCGAAGACTGGCTTATTTTTTTTCTTGAATTCAAAGCATGCCGTGTGTAAACAAGACGTATTCATTCAAAAACAAACCATAAGTATGTGGCCCGTTCATACGTCGACCTCAATAACAGAGTAGTTCGCTTTTTCACACTTTATAGGAACAAGTTGTTGAACACATGACGACAGCTTCACTTCAACCCATAGCAAACACAAATACACAATAGACGACCAGGAAAGTGCTTGCCCTGTCGGCTCTCATGTGTTCCTGCTCTGAAAGTATGCCTTCTGACGACTGTCCGTATCTACGCAAGCAAAACAGTTGAAACCATTAGCGATCATTCCCGCATACATTTCAGATACTGAATGTGAAGGGAACACCTATGTGACGAACCGACTTCAGGCACGCCTCGCGTCATGCTTTTATACTTGCGCGTGTAAGATGAATTCATATCTTGAACATTGTTTACTTGCCTCCTTTTGTGGTTATTTGTGTCCAATACTATGGGATTGTAGTAGCTGGCCTAACAAGGTCGAGTCCTGTTGTATAAACGTTTGTTGCTAAGACATTCTTTGTCCGACGATTTCTCATCTCACTAAGGATCCACCAGTAACGTCTGTCCCGTACAGATATGGCAAAGCGGCAAAAGATGCCGCAATCACTCACCTTTAGTCAAGAGATTATCCCAGGCTGCAGTGCTATACGTAAAATAACCTAAGCCAATAAAGTGCGGGTCTGCACGTCTGAAGTCAGAAATAATCACTTAATATATCCTACAAGACATGTAGTCTATACATTTGCCTCAGATACATCACCGTATGCCTAGTATCGGGGCCTTTGAAACTATGACCAGCCCTCTAAGGTGAGTCATCTACTATGTTATTTTACTGTTTGGTGATTGCTCACTGCACCAGCCACTCACTGCATTTTTCTATTATGCTCTTCTCCGTGCAATGGTGCGAGAAAAAGTCTAAGCCCGTCGGCCTACCCGTGACAGCGTCAGTACACACGAACCGAAAGAAGTAAAACGAAAATTATAAGCATTTCAAGATGTTGTTGACTTCCGCCTGAGACAGACCACTGCCCCCACGCGACTGGCCTTCCAAAGGAGAGCTGCCAAACACCCCCCAAGTGATCGTGCCTAGAAATAACTGCTTGCGAAAAGGGGTCATGACGAGACGCGACGACTGGCCGCTGCCAGTCAATCTGGCAGCGATGAAATACAACAGTAACGACAAAAGAAAAGAAAAATAGCAAAACTTGGAGCACGCAAAACAAACACGAACCACTGGACGGAATCGTAGCTCAGCGGTGCACGGTGTTCAGTGACGGTCGTTACGAAATTATCGCGTCAGAACATAACCTTTCAGGGCGCTTGTGGTGAAGGAATGTGTCATTGTGGCCCATTATTGGAAAACGTCTTGTGGTCGTTCCGTCGTTTCCATCCTCCGATAATTCGTTGCTTCGTATGTGACACTTACAACGAAAAGCAAGGGCTCTTTAATGCAAGCTGTCCCGCGACAATCAATTTTCGGAGTGAACACACGTGCAGGCACTCAGCAGTCTCGAGAAAAAGAAAAAAAAACACGCGGCTCCCGGCATTCCTCTTGTTTGCCAACAACACAGCGTGATTAAGACGTCGTTGGTGCTCTAGCGTGTGGGTATGAGAAGGCGTGGCGTTTCTGTTTTATAAGAATGGGAAGTCGTGATCGGCGCGTAAATATAGATGTAATAAAAAAAAACTGGCGGTCAATTAGGGTGTGCCGTGGAGAGGCATTTTGTCAGGAAACGCTTGTGCGTCCTTCCACATGTACAGCACGCGACGTTGCTGCATAAAAATGCAGTCTTCATTACACGCATATTGAATATTCAAGGACAGAAGCCGAAGTCTTTTATCATGTACATGTCTAAATGATTTTCTTCCCCGGATCATTAATGCAATTTATCAGGAAAAGAAGATGGACTTTTGTTTTATTGAAGAAATAATAATTAACAGAAAAGGAGTAACCATCACAGGTACCAACGCCGATAACAGGCAAAGTGGTTTATGAAATCTTTGACGTTGATAATGTTTTTGTATGTACCAGTACTCTGAGACACAGGAATAGCGGTGAACAACGGCGTTTTCAACAACTACAACAAAAAAAGACAAAACGTGGAAACATTGTTAAAAGAAATGCAAGGAAAGGCAAAGATGTTAACAAGACACAAGTCTGGTTTGCAATCCTGCCATTTGAGCATCACAAATGTAAAAGAGGACTTGCATGGCGATGTTTATGGTGATAGGTGAACATAATACAGTGTCACAATGGTGCTCATAGGCGGGCGCAGGGTTCTCCAATAGGAGTTTGGGGGGGGGGGGGGAGCGAAGTTAAAGATTTACTGCATTCTTGCCCCCTTACCGCCGCCACCCTGTGAGTACGCCTTCGAAAGTGCTTTTTAAAATGAAAAAAAAAAGGCATCCAATTGCAGCAAGCTCAAAGTTGACTTAACGATCTCACTAACCTGTGATTATAAGAAAAACGAGATACTGATCGTACCGTATACTGTGGAACGACAGATATTCCAACTGCACTGCAAATGCGCGCCGAAGCAGCTAGAGCCCCTCGCATACCAGCAGAACTGTTCATTTAACATAGTTTGCCCAGAGCAGATCTTCGTGCCTGGTTTCGGTCGCCGGTATTTTCTATTTAATGACACGGATCACTGTTAAAAGAGTCACGGGGCACCTGGTGGGGTGGGGGTGTTGCTTTCTTTGTGGTTTCCGGAAGCCTGTTTACAGACGTGTCTGCGCGAAGGGTGCAGAAATAGGCCCACGGCCGCTCGTAGGCGTTCGCCTAAGCGGGCGATAAAACGGATCCCCGCCTCGTATAGCAGCCGCTGCAGCAGCGCGCGAGCAAGCGGCGCGCCGCAGACAACTCGAGGCAACGCCGTCCGACACACCCCGTTCTGCTTCACCTTCTGGGCGGCAGCTGAAGGCTGAGCAGAGCACTGTGACCTGGATCAATACAGCGACGTCGCCGGCGGCGAAGTATACGCATCGCGTAGCACGCGCCACGCAGGCCGATCTGCCAAACGGCCCGGACGATCCCTTTCAATTATGTAACCCGGTGGACCCGCTCGACAGCTCGTATGTCAGAGGACAGGCTGGGACACGACTGCTTTGCGAATGCCTTTGCTGTGGGTTGGAATGTGCCTCGCGATGGGTTCGCGCTTATAGCCACTTCGGGGGCGGGGAGATATGTGACACGATTAATTAATCGGAGGATTACTTTCGTCTTCTCTACTGTACGATGTAGCTGAGAGGCTGACTTGCTGTTGTGCATGGAACTGAAAAGAATCATAAGTACAAGATAGTGCGGTTTCAACCCTGGACAGAGAAAGAACACCGATGCACCTTTATCTGAACTGTGTTGAATCCGCGCTATCCGGTATTTCAGAATATAAAACAACTAGATTAGTGGCCACCTATGTTAAGTGTCCAACTCTACAGGAACCTGAACTGGCAGCACAGAATGAAACCCGGCACGCAGTTAGCAACGCTGAACATGGAGCCGAATCATACATGTATACCACGTCATTAAGCATTGAACTACTTCTTTGACCGCTCTTGTGCTCTTACACTCACGATGATGGTAAGCTGAAAGAGTTGAAAGTCAGCTTTGATGTACGTTATTATAGCTCATACTATAGTTTCTCGTAAATGACGTTTTCTATTTCTACCTTGTTATACGCTATAGACGAGAAAAAATAGAAAGTGTCTTGGGCCTACTGTGATGCCTTCATTCGGAAAATAAATCGGCTCTGATTATTTCTAAGCCGTCACATATGCATGGGGGAACGCTAAGCACCGATACTTACAAGCGACCGCTGTCGTCCTATATCAGCGCAGTGCAGTATAACTGCATAACCCAGAATCTTCGGCAAGCAGACATACGAACAATCCTGCATGTGGCGTGACGATAATGAAAAGGCTGGGAAATATGAACGCGTTTTGCTGAGAGGATCTATGTGGTTGCAGAAGAAAATTTGAAAACAGAACTGGACCTGCATAAAAAAACGTGCGGTTCATTTTATATTTCATTCTGCCCCTTGAGCCACCGAACAGCTTATTGGACGCTCCTGCCACCAATTTTCTTTCCCGATTTTCTGGCATGAGTGACTTCAAGGACATCTTTTACTGGCCGGTATAGACATGAGCGAAACTAAAGGAGCAGAAAACTCGTAAACTGTAGATTTTGGCCGCAGTTCCAAGCACATCGTGATCCTTCACCTGTGCGCTTTTGCAGTGTGGTACCTGCAGTGACTCGAGTTAAGTCAAAGTAATCTGCGGGCGCTAGACGTTCGCATCCTGCTGCATAAATTCTGCTCGCGTTCCACAGTGTATAGAGGAGTCTACGTGTGGTATACGCGACACGAACGCATGCCACTTGGCGACTGTGAACGGTATAAGAGCAGATATCAATCTTTGTCGCGCAGGCAGCTGGTATCTTCGGTGGCATTGGTGAACGATAGGTGTATTGAGAATGCATGTGCCGCGCAGAGACGTGCCCGGTTTCGATAATGCGCCCGATGAGGTCGCTCAAAAATGCGCTCACCCGCTATCAACAACAGGAGGCGACCCACCGGATCACACGTGGGTCCCTCGAGTGAAAGAAAAAACAAAAAAGAGAAACCCGCCACGAAAGCATTAAGTATAACGTTCACCCAAAGTCGAGTCATTCTTCACCTCACTGAAGTGATTGTGTATGCGGCAAAGACTACAACTAGTTGCATCCAAGCCGCTTGTTAGACCACCGACGTGTCAGTCGGCGATGCTCTCGGCAACGATAGCTCGATTGCGCTCGGACGAAGCTTCCGCCCATTGCCGCAGCGACACGGATGCAGCGCCTATCGGTTGACACATTTGCACAACAGGGACGCTCTGTCAAGCTCGTGAATACGATATGTTTGTGGGGCAAGGAGAGCGACGTGCAGCCTTCCTTTCCGCGTCTGACAGTTTTTTTTTCTATTCTTTATCTGCCTGCGGCGTAATATAATATAGAGCAGCAGTGAGTCGCCCTTATGCACAGCCGTAGCGAAGAGCTGAGCGATGGCAAACCCCAACCTAACTGTTTGTGCATTGCCCCGCCGCGGTGGTCTAGTGGCTAAGGTACTCGGCTGCTGACCCGCAGGTAGCGCGATCGAATTCCCGATGGAGGCGAAAATGTTGTAGGCCCATGTGCTCAGATTTAGGTGCACGTTAAAGAACCCCATGTGGTCGAAATTTCCGGAGACCTCCCCTACGGTGTCTCTCATAATCATATGGTGGTTTTGGGGGTACGTATCAATCAATCAACTGTTTGTGCATTCGCATACTCTTGACAGACATAACGCAACGCCAAATTAACTATACGTACCTCGGGAAATTGGCTTGTCTATGGGATTGAACGTCCCAAATAGACTGAGGCTATTAGCCACAGAGAAGTGGAACCTTTTGTATTTCTCTAAATGCATTCGCCACGGCTGGGATTGAGCCCGTGTCTTTAGGCCAGCAGCTCAGCACCATAACGACGGGGCCTTGCGAAGATGACGGCCTTACAATGAACCATTCATACTTGCAGATGTGCACCCGGATCAGCAGCGAGAGATGCATGATATACGAGTTCCAGATGGGAACAACAGCACCACGTAAGCGAATTCTTCCACGATAGAGAGTGCCGTATATGCAGGGCACATTCGCCGCGAAAGGGAAAAAGCTATAGGCAAACACCATTGTGTCTTGTAGATAGTGCGACAGCAAACAGTAGTGAGGAATGTATATATTTATTATATTAAACTGCAACGACGCCTGCTTACTATTATACGCAAAGGACGACATTAAAGACCACAAATACAGTAATTGCTCAGATTCAACGACCCGGAACAACGATATGGTTATCCCGGAAAGTTCGACCACCTGCGGTTCTTAAAACGTAGCTTAAATCTATGTACGCAGGCATCGATCATTTTGACCTCCATTGAAAATGCGGCAGCCGCTGCCGGGTTCCGAACCCGCGATCTGTGGTTCATCACTCGAGCACCGTAAGCACTGGACCACTATGGCGGGCGACCACGGTTATATGTGTGCGCAGCGTATGAACAGCGCACAATCTACCCGCTTATTTAATTCGCGCGGCTGAAGCTTCCGCGACCTGCGGTATAACGGCGCACGTGGCGTTAGAATACCTTTTCTACCCACTCTGACTGCACATATCTAACAACAGAATATGCTGCAGGCGTCCGGATACGGCGCACACGGGCGAATACCGAAGAAAGAAGAGAACAGGAAGCCCTGCCTGACGCGATACATTCGTATACGAGGCGATAACTCCGCGCGTTCTATGTCGTGCGTCGCTTAACGGGACGCGGTCCAGAGACACGCAACAGAGACGCCGCCAGCCGTGCCTCGAGGTGAATCCGAGTTGAACCGAGAAGCGCGCGCACCTTCCTTTGTCCGCGCTTGCTTCGCGCTATTCAGCGCCGCTATAATCACAACTTGGCATCTCAGTCCCCACGTGGGAGCTGCCCGCAACACAGTGATCTGTGTTTTGGAGGACCAAATAAAAGTTTATCCAATCCAATCCAATCCAATCACAACACCTCGCTCCCCTGCTTATTCTGCGCTTTAGTATTCTGAAATGTGCCTGCCGAATGTTTCCTTCCTCACTTCAAGGACTACGAAGAGACTGAGGCCATGGGAACGGCGGTTGCTCTTTCTCAAAACCTGGGCGTTGATGCACTTTTCCTATAGTAAAATGCTTCCACGTCGCGCTCCCCGGCTGAGATGCGTGCGACGTTTAGAGATCGACCCGATGAGAAGACGATGAAATTTTATCGACTTTAAGTAGGAGCATTAACCTTATTTGTTAGAGCCATGTTGTGAATACTCCACCCGACACGCAACGGTCCCTATCTCTGCCTCCCTCCCCCGTTTCATTGACGTATAGAAATTGCTGCCTTGATTAAGACATGATGGCTGCTTGTCGAAGCGTTGGATCCAGCGACACCACGTGTTCAAGAAATTTTCTGTTTTGTTTTGCGTTTACAAGTCTCGTAATAACAATAAGTACAAGGTGGTCTATGTTGCAAGTCATTGCGCAACCTGCTCTGATGAAATAATGAGCAGCAACCCCTGTGTAAACGAACATTATCCTTCCCTTCCCTCTATCTCTCATCTTCACACTCCCCTTTCCGATTCACCCAGCGTAGGGTAGCAAACTGGGCATGTGCCTGGTTAACCTCCCTGTCTTCTCTCGTTGTTCTTCCTTCTTCCAGCCCGAATTCTCCTGCATATTATACAGTCCAATGCAGGGAGACGCAACTGTACGTGATGGATTTCACTTCATTTAGGAGAGGATTGTCATTCAGTATATTCTCCGCTATACCGCGAGGTTTCGAAAGATAACGAGGCAAGCGATCGTATACGAGACGCGCTAAGTAGCGAGAATTAGGGCCGAACAGCTCGCGGGGGAAAAAGAAAATAGCGAAGAGGGGGAGAACGATAGCCGGAGTCCATCGTAACGGTTCGGCACCATTGTACGCGGCGTCCTCGGCGCTTCGCAGTGAGAGCCTTATCACGAGGAAACGCTTAAGGGGGGGACGATGAGGGCCCACCTAACGCAGCAAGTCGCACGCGAGCCGTACGGGTGAGTTGAGGCTGTTGTTCCGGTTTACAGCGCCCATCGGCTTACGTAAATACTCGAAGAAAAATTCGGGTCACTCGCCGCGTTTCGTCAGAACACCACCACGACATGGAAGCGAAGGGGGAGGAACTTTTGCATCGCGTGTCCTCATGACAGAGGGTCGCGCCGCTTGCCTTGGGAAAGAAGCCCCTTTCGATCGCCGCTGCCGATTGCAGAAGCCGCCGGTTCAAGGGACTATGCGCCGTCGCATGCGGTTGCTTGTCGCGAGGCCATCGGGTATGCGTCGGGCATAGGACATGGGCGGTAGAGACAATGTGTGCCCCTGCGTGCGTGGTATAGATGGGAACGCTTGCACGCTAAGCTGTAGCGGCTCGTCGATGTCGCTGGAAGGGGAAACCTTGGTGGCGTAACTATCGCGGCACGCCAGAACAAGGGCTCCGAGTGCAGAAAGTGTACTTGAGAAGTGGGTGTCACACGGGTTTGCTACATGTGTACTTGAAGTGAGACATAAATAGAAGAAAAAAAGGAGGCTCACGGGAAGGAAGAGTGAGTGAGAGTGGTGAGCGAGTTAGTGAGTGAGGCCTCACTGCCTCCTCATAACAGCTCGCTGTGCTTAGATACCATTGATATGGAATTCATCCCAGCTGAATCACATATATATCTATACTACGTCGTTTAACGAATATATATATATATATATATATATATATATATATATATATATATATATATATATATATATATATATGAGTAGTGGCTATTGTATCTTGGACGTACAAGAGCTACGAAATAACGTCACCGAAGCCCCTTTTTGAGTACATGCTTGCGAGGTGAAAGCACCACGTTGATTAGGAACAAGTAACAATGATCCCATGAGGGTTGATGAGGTGATAACGCTGCATACGTCTAGCTTTTCGTATTCGTGTTTTCATCGCACAGCCATGGTGGGGTTTTTGTTTTTTTTTCCTTGAAATCACCAACGCTCGTATTCTTGCAAGTCTGTGCCCGTTTGTATACCAGCGCTGTAAGCAGGATTACGGTTACATGTAAATAGATATTATACAATGCGTGCCTGAGATTTCGTCCGCAGTTACTGACAACTATGATGACATTTCCTAGTACGCCAACGCCATACTTTTCTTCTTCAAAGATCTCGTTACACAAAGTAGCTACTCCCAACTGCGACGTACTCGACCGGAAAACCACAGAAGGCCAGTGACTTCAACACACTCTGCAACACGGAAACGCTCAACAGCGGCGAGACCACAGTAGCTTCACCCCGTTATCGAGTATGACGGAAGGCGATGCGGCCTTTCTTCCCCGCTGCAAACATCTTGAGATCTCTTCATCGTTCCACTAAACGATTCCGCAATGTCGACGTGAAAGCGGAGCAGCTGGTGGGCTGTACGTGCCGCACGTGCCAAGGGTCTTCCTTCTCCATGATAAGCACGTGCAGTCACGTAACACGCCGCTACATAGGCTTCAGTGTGCAAACATAGAGAGAAACAAACTGCTGGGTCGTCTTCGCCAGCGTGCGCCGCCCACGAAGACGTCAGCATACAAATTTTCGAGGCGGGGTGTGGAGCAAAAACGTGCAAGCAGGGACGTTACGACTCAATACGCCGCTGCAATGAACAATGAAGACTCCATAAAGAGTTCGGACGGCAAGTCGGTCCAGATGGATGGTGTTGATGGGGGTGAATACAAGACAGCACTGACACAGGGACAAAACATATTGAAGATGATTGATATGTGGGGTTTAACGTCCCAAAACCACTATATGATTTTGAGAGACGCCGTAGTGGAGGGCTCCGGAAATTTCGACCACCTGGGGTTCTTTAACGTGCACCCAAATCTGAGCACACGGGCCTACAACATTTCCGCCTCCATCGGAAATGCAGCCGCCGCAGCCGGGATTTGAACCCGCGACTTGCGGGTCAGCAGCCGAGTGCCTTAGCCACTAGACCACCGCGGCGGGGCAAACATAGTGAAGATGCGAGTGCTATTATGACGATGGTGATGATCCTTAACGGATGACTCGTGCCCGTACAGGGTGGTTTGCCAAGTCTAGTTCATATGAAATTCAAACTGTGTAGATTACTAACGAACTATTAAACAGAAAATAAAATTGCATCTGCTGTCGTCAGCTTCCTCCTTCATGTGTTAGCGCTGTGTAACTTCTTTTTCCTTGTCTTTTTGTATACCAAGAGCAACCGCTATCATATTTGTGCGTTACATTCCAACTGCAGCGGATATATATAGATCCCAAAAATCAAATCGTACGCCTTTAGCATTTTTCAAGTGCTGTTTTCCGGAGCGGAGTGAGACATAGAGTCTGCAGGCCGAAGAGAGATGCAAAAAAAAAAAAAGAACGGAAAAGTGTGACTGTGACATCTTTTTGTTATTTTTCGTTTTCTTTTTTTGCCAATCGATTGAGCGGCTCGCTGACACATTTCGCGCCCCCGTCCTCTCGGACGAGAGTTCGTTAGTTCCAGA
This sequence comes from Rhipicephalus annulatus, assembly GCA_013436015.1. Classification (NCBI taxonomy): domain Eukaryota; kingdom Metazoa; phylum Arthropoda; class Arachnida; order Ixodida; family Ixodidae; genus Rhipicephalus; species Rhipicephalus annulatus. The sequence continues at coordinate 29,031 of WOVY01005065.1, forward strand.
ACGAACAGGAGGTCGGAGGTTCTAATGTTCGGTTCATCTTCTACGAGGAAATAAAATGGCCTCTCTTCCGCATCGTTGTGGCTTTAAAGTCACGATATTGACCCGGCCAGGCAGTACGATTCGCATAGAGAGTGCAAAAAGCCGCCGCGTTCCACTGACCAGGAGTCCACTCGCACTGCATGCATGCTGCAATATGGCTGCGCTGAGAAGATCAGACAAGGTGGCTAAAACTCGACGACTCGCTCTGACTGAGAATCCATTTTCGAAGAGAATGTAAATGTATACCTCGGGCACAACCACTTCGTTATGCTGTGCACGAATGATATAAACTCAGGAAAACATGCAAGTTAGGTTAGGTTAATTTGGTTTTTTATGGCGCAAAAGCAGCTAAGGCTATGCTGCGCCAAACACAAGACTTTCAGAAATGGACACTAAAAATATGAGATTTTAAAGCTTATTTAACAGGTTACATTCTTTCAGAAACTTTAGCAAGTCAGGCAGAGATACTAGAGGGTCATCTCCTAGGAACAAAGCAGGGTGTAAAGGTACGTGTTGTTTGTATAGCTTGCTGAAATGTTTTTGTCTCTGTGTTTCAATGGTAGGACATGTGATTAGGATGTGCATAAGTGTTAACGCTTCTTGGCATTTTTCACACGTTGGTTGTTCTTCCTTTGCGAGTAAGAAGTTGTGTGTCAGGTGTGTGTGTCCAATGTGAAGTCGGCATAATACAACCTCAATAAACCGTTGCTGGTGACGGCAGGTCTTCCATTCCCCGAGTGTGGGTTTCACCAGGTGGAGCTTATTGTTCGTGCAGGTGTCCCATTGCTTTTGTCATTTTGCTAGTAGGGCCAGACGAATTGTTCTCTGGATATCTTTAAGGGGAATTTTTACTTTTGTTACTGTTTTATGGGCTGCCTGGGAAGCATACTTATCTGCTTTTTCGTTTCCGGGTATCCCAACATGACTCGGGACCCAGCAGAAACGGATGCAGGTTGCCTGGCTGTTTAAGTATACCATGTTTAGAATGTCGCCTACTATAGGCTCACATTCGGATTTTATATGTAGTGCTTTTAGTGTGCTTAGTGAGTCGGTGTATATGATTGCTTTCTTGTATTTTTCAGCGATGATTTTCCGAACTGCTTCACTCAAAGCATAAGCTTCAGCTTAAAAAAATAGAAAAACTACGAGGTACTCTCACAGAAATTGCGCTTTTCGTCGTAACAATCCCAATGCCCACGTGGTCCTCCGTTTTTGAGCCATCTGTGTAAAATTCTTCGTAATCCCTATATTCGTGCTGAAGTGTATAAAATTCTTGGATTGTGTGTTCTAGTGGGGTGCTTTTTTTGTTGAAACGGCTTAGTGAAAATTCGCATAGCTGTGACAGGTCAAACCATGGCGGCAGTCTTGGTGGTTTAATAGCGACATCTAGTGATCCATCAGGGATGGTATAAAAGCGGCAGTATTCCTCGAAACGTAGGACAAGTGGTTTGATTAGGTTCGGTTTGTTGAGGTAGTGTGAGCGCGAGTCACATTTTGCGGCGATTTCGTAGCAGATGTGTTCAGCTGAGTGACGACCTTATTCTTAAAACATATGACAAGGTTAGTAATGCTCTTCGATCACATAGAGTAGGCTCATTGCATTCTACGTAGAGACTTTGCACAGGTGATGTTCTGTAAGCACCACTTGACAGACGGACACCGAGGTTGTGTATAGGGTCAAGACGGCGGATGTATGAGTTTCGCGCCGAGTCGTAGACTCGGCGCGAAACATGCAAGTGCAGGAAAGAAGACTTAAGCGGATTTCCAGGCAGCCCGTAAAACGGTCACTTGGGAGTTAATTATGTAAATAGGTAATCCCGCGACAAGTATTTATTGACCGTCGGCACGTGGAGTTTACACCTCTGGTTATAATAAAAACCCACTCACCGGTTATGTTTAGACGTTGCGATACTTGTAACCATTGAGAAGCAGCAGACCGAAATGTCGTTTAATCTGTGGATGCCGGGAAGCCATAAATTTGTCTTCGCTCATCTTGACAAGTCCTCGTTAGTATGTATAGCAATGAGATTTCAGGCCCACTCGGACGCGCAAGAAGCATCACAACAGTGGATTTCCCAGCTGGTCAAAAGAAGCTTCCTTTATTAACAAGTATCGTTGCCCTCTTGCAGAAACTAGCATGCGCGTAGAAGAGTTAAACGTTTCTAATTTAGCTTACCATTCGGAGGGCTCGCTCGCCAAATTATAGCGTCGTCACCTCAAACAAAACTCGTGGTGGGCATGTGTCGTCCCCTTGTTGCGTCGGGAGCAGGCGACACTTGCACAGGTAGCACATCAGAGCTGACATCTATTCTGCTCAGGACACTCGTCTAGAAATCGGTTGACGTAGGTTCTTTTCAGAAAAGTTGCGCAATTTTTTTTTGTTTATTCTTTACAGCATCGTAGCCCGTAAAAACGAAAAGAGGCAAGATAAGCGCACGCGACTAGAGCCAGATTAATGAAGCGAGTGACCAATACCTTCTCAAAACAACTCCTGAGTACCTGGAGAGCCTGGAGTAGGCCACCGCTAATCCGGATCGGAAAATTTGCATAATCACGAGTTGCGGATCGGAAAAAGGTAGAAATCGCTCTGCTTTAGGCGAAATTCTGCCGGGGTGACGAAGCAGGTCGCGCGATGTCACGTATAGAATATTGTGAGCTCGCGAATGAGGCATGCATAGCACGCAGGTAGTTAAATGCGGTGTGGAAGCGGGACATCTCCATAGCCTGCTGCAGTGCACCCGATGGCCGAGACTGCACGTCGCGCGCATGGTCCATTGCGCCAAATCGGCCAGCCTTGCTCTGTCTGATAAATGCGATGCCCTCCATCACACGCTTGCAGATTAAATTCTTGCACAGCTGCGACGATCTGTGACACTGAACACAAGACTCTGGCAAGAGGTCAATAATTGAATATCACCTCGCCGGTGACACATTGGCGTCCGCAGGCGAGGAAGTTCGCTCTTGTTCGCCTTCGATCGATCACCTTGTTTTTTCCATCCCCCGCAAGCATCCTAGTTGTGCCACGCAATGATCAAGCGATATCTGCTGGTTTCCGCGAAGTCAGAATTCAAAGGAAGGATATTTATCAACCCTCCAATGGGGAAGACTAATCTTTTGGACGTATATGTAGGTTGCATAGGTTTGGTACTATAGATTGCAACGTTTGTTTGTGTGAAAGCCTAGGTACCTCATCGAACGCCAAAATGGACTGTCGGCGTCTGCGTCGTTAACACGAGTGATGTGAACAAATCATCAGCTCGCGATGACGCAAAATCTGACGGCATCACGACGTCATCTCCAAAATCTTTGATGTGATCACGGTTTCATTGTCACGTAACCATAAACATCATGACGTCATTATGACATCGACGCGACATTATCGATTGGTCAAAAGTGGCCGAACACACGGAAGCAGAGCAAAAATTAAGTGGCGTGCACGATGCTTGCACTGCCTCTGACCCTTTAGGGGGGGGGGGGATAAACAACAAGAGGGAAGGCAGGGAGGTTAACCAGGCACATGCCCGGTTTGCTACCCTACGCTGGGGGAATGGAAGGGGGCATAAAGATGAGAGAGAGAGGAAATAGAAAAGAACGAGAGAGAGAAAAAACAAAAAAAAAGGAGGATTGTCAGTTAATCGGCTGGCGCGTATGCAGCGGTGGCACTACACAAAAGTTAAAGGTGGTCATGTAGGCCTGTAGTCCTCTGACGCTTTAGGCAGCAATAAAACCGCACTAGTAGCGGGAAGCTTTCAGAGGGCAACGGGAAAGAATCAATACATCGACCGAGAAAGAAAAAAAAAATAAGAAAATGAATTTTGAGGCGAATGCGTGACTGACCGTGCTCGTTTTGCCGGATATGTTTACGAGTGATTCATACTTGTTAACTGCAGCTTTGCAGGCTGTCTCATTTCCTTAAAATGTGTCATCGTTATCTCATAGTACACCGAAAGCGTTTTCAAACGGATGAAGTATATGCCGCCCGAGTCGGGCACCATCTCGCTTGAGCAGCTATAGCATACCCGCAGCCCAGCTGCACGTATCGCAGCTGCGATTAGCTGCTCCACCACACTGCATGCACGTTGTGCCTAGAAGCAAATGTGGCGCTCCCAAGGGTGCGGGAATCGGAACTGTGCGAATACGCCAAAGAGCGTGCGCTCAATGGCTACAGGTAAGAAGAATAGGTGCGGCAAATGCGGTCTCGGATAAAACCGTCGGAGTGAGACGACCTTGTTTTCTTTATGGCCAGACGTTTTTTTGAGATACTGATCCGTATAAAAAGGCGGGAAATAAATGGAAAGCCGCGAGATAGATGAGGCGAAGAAAAGATGGCGCACTTAATTTTTTTTTACTGGCTTTTTTTTTACTTACAAACGCTGATCCCCATTGCTTGGATGGCACCGAGTCCAAGGCCGTAAGCGTTTCTTGTACACACGATTACCCGCGCGCACCTGCAGCGTCTGTGGAATCGGCGCAGCAGCCGACTCGGCCATGTAGATAAGGCATACGCCGACGTCGACGCCCGGCGTCCTTGGCGGGTATTAATGCGCACAGCGACGACAGTCACACCTCTCCCGAGGCACGGTGCTGTGCGCGTGTGTCCTAATTAACGCCACAGCCTTTCATTAACTCGTGAACACTGGCGCGGAAGGCGCAGCCTTTGCATACTGCCACCGTTTCGTACATTACGTGTCGGGGCCAGAGTGCGCAGCTGCATGCACGAAGACGACCGCACGGACACCCGCAGTCACTAATAACGGGATAACTTTGGTTTCTAGTATAGACTTCAATCAGTGACCGGAATTAAAACTGGCTCCATTTCGACAAGAAGTCAGCCTCCTTTATACATCGCTTAGGTACTTCTGCGCAGTAAAAACGAACGAAAGAGGGGTGATTGATCGAGTGCTTGTTCGCTTTTGTTATACAAAACCAAACAATAGCAACAGACAATGAAGCCATGGAAGGGATAAGGTGTGTTACATGTATGTTTAAGTAAGCTCTAATTAGGGCCTAAATGGAAAGGAATCAAGATGTATTAAAAATCAACCCAAAGGTAGAAACCACACCCACAACCTTCAAATAACGTGTGCTACCAATTGAGTTGCAGCAGCGGTTGCTATTCCACCCACTTTATTGAGTATTTGCATTCGTGCAACAATCCTTGGAGTATTAGCTAGAGCCATCTTGAAACCATGGCGGTGAGTGTGGAACACTATTTTTCATCATTTTCCACCACATACGCACAGTCATCGGCAAGCTTAACGCGAACGCTCCCACGTGTGAACAGGGCTACATTAATTGACGTCAGCCGCGAAGAGCTGGGTGCTGTACCGTGATAATATCTCAGTATGCTTGGATAGTATGTCGTCATGCATGGGTAACACCTCGGCAACAGAGCCCAAGGCTGGGCGGCGCTGGCGTCGTTGAAACTGTTTCAGGTCACCCTGCGGAGCGTTCGCGTTAAGCTTGCTGACGACTGTACGAGAGTGCAGCGAGTAACGCTATAGAAAGTGCTTGATGAAACTAAGGTATTGTGTGCTTCTTTTGTGTTTACTCTTTTTTTGTACTTAGGCCATCTATAGGCTTACACTGCCCAAAGCAAACTCACGAAAACAGGGGCAGAGATTGCAGCCGCGATTGGTGCTCCATGCTCGCATATTGGGACGAACCGATGTACCGATAAATCGAATGCGCCTCTCCCGTACACAAACGGTACCCGAATAAACGGCTCGGGGACGTCAGGAACAGGTTTACCGTCACGACGGGACACAGAAAAGCGGATAAAAAGAGCGCGATGCGCAGATATAGGAGGAGCCGATGCCTCAGCCGCCGAGAATGCTCTCGCGCGAAGAGCGATATAAAAAGAGGGCCCAAAGCCGAGTGCACGCGGAGGTCGTGTTTCGTGGCAGACGCACTTAAGACGTTGCAACCCTCCTCCTCCTTCGAGGCATCGGGAAACCACTTCCGAGTGAGAGGGAGGGGCTGCTTAAAGCAAGCGAAAGTGAACCTTGCAGAAGAGAGGGGCCCAGGGAGGGAGACCTCCTCCGCTCTTCCATCTTGCGCGGAGTCGGGATCGTGAACGATCGTCGCGCACAAACGCGATCGAAGCAGCGAGTGGCCATTACGTTGTCACGAGTGAAAAAGACACAATACGGCAAAAGTGTTCCGTATACACAAAGCCAACGAGGAATGCATGATTGATTGGCGTGCTTGTGGCTAACGCGGCGCATAATAACCCGAAAATTTCTCGGGAAAAAGCGCGCCCGCCCACTGAATTTGCGCACGTCAGAGCGAGCTCCTATTCGTGGGTGATCTGCTTTATGCTTTAATCGTATGAATGGCTGGGAGGAACGCAAATTACAAAATTACCATACATGAATGCGTAAGCAAGGGGGCTTACGGCGAAAATGTGTCTTATCCTATACTGCACACGCAAATACAACTTTCCAATTAGAACGGTCATGTGAATGCTTCAACTTTGACAAAACGATTATACCCAATGCAACACAAATATATTAACAAAAAGACAAAACTCACGTGCGGGGCACCTAAAGACGCGTTGTCATTCTTACTGCTTAAAGGTTGTGAGAAAGCTCCAACGGGCATGGAGAGATACTGGCAACCCAATTGCTGTTGCATGTAGTGTAACACCAATTTTTATTCCATTTAAGCTAAGCAAATCTTTCCTGCAGTATACAGGCCACTACAGTCCGTAATAATGGACTGTATCTGTTCATTATTTGTAAATATTAATAGATAAATAATTATAATAAACTTAGCTATAATTTTTGTGAGCATGTAGCTCTTCCTTCATTTCGTGTTTCGGAGTATATTATTGAAAACACTGCTGCCACGCAAGTCATAACGACAGAGGACTTGTGACTGCACGCTTAAGAGCAGCACTGTCGGCTCGATCAACGATCGGTAGAACAGTCAAAATTTCACAGCATATCCACGGAGTGAATGAGCATATCCACGGAGTGAATGATGATGAGTGGGGTGATGATGAGTGGGATAGACGGAAGCCCGTCCGTACTTCCATCCATCCGTTCGGTCTTGCTTCCGTTCGTCCGCGCGACCATGCGTGCGTCTATCCATGCGTCCGTCCATCTGTCCGTCTGTCTTCTAGTCGGTCTGTCTGTCTTCTAGTCGGTCTGTCCGTCTTCTAGTCGGTCTGTTCGTCTTCTAGTCGGTCTGTTCGTCTCTCCGCGCGTCCATCTAGTGAACACTCCAAGTACTGCCATCTCGCATCCCCTGTGGCACATATCCACTCTGCGCGTCCGTCCATCCATCCGTCCGTCTGCTAGTCTGTCTGTCCGTCCATCCATGCGTCCGTACGAGCGTACGTACATCTATTGAACCCTCCAAGTACTGCCATCTCCCATCTCACATCCCGGTGGCTACGTACGACAACGATGGAGGACGGACAGACTTACGCCTTAAGGAGCTTTGCCCCTAATGTGTAACGAGATTATTGATATGTGGGGTTTAACGTACCAAAACCACCACATGGTTATGAGAGACGCCGTAGTGGAGGGCTCCGAAAATTTCGACCACCTGGGGTTCTTTAACGTGCACCCAAATCTGAGCACAAGGGCCTACAACATTTCCGCCTCCATCGGAAATGCAGCCGCCGCAGTCGGGATAAATATGTAACGAGACTGCGTGTCACTGCGAACACTTGATAGAACACGCGTAATGATGACTGCGATATTAAAGTTACGCAAGCCGAACGGAAACCATCTCGATAACGTTGCATCGTTCCACGCCTTCATCGCCACGAGGACGCTGACCGAACACGAACCGAACCATTAACCGAACCATATATAACTAAGCTATCTTCTACCAAGTCACCCTACAACTGCTATGTACGTATAGACACAATCTAACCCTGCCACTTAACCTTCTGCAAGTGGAGGGCGAATGCAAACGAAACAAAAACTGAGACGGCTTTTTTTCTTTAATCGTTGTCCCACGTTCCGCGCGAGTTATTCTGATCCCGGGTCAGTTTATTTCACTTTGTTTTTCTCACGCGAAAAAAACGAGTTTCCTTCGCTAATTTCTCCGGTCCTGCGGTGCGTTTTGACCTTGCGCAACCTCCAACTAGCGAGCCGAAGCCACGCGACCGAATTCGGCGGAACCACCACGCGAATACCGTAATCCGCCTCGAAGAAGCGAAAGCAAAAGAGCCACGATGAGGGAAAAGTTCGACCAAACGAACCACTTACAGCGGCGGTTACGCGTTTTACCTGCCTTTTACCCGTATGTCGCCTCACGACACTATACGTTCCCAGATCACGTAGAGGGCCACCGTTAGGCCTCTTACGGAGCTTCAGTACATGCTCGCGCATGCCGTGTCGACCCAGATGCATGCCTTTCGCCAGTCTCGCTCACACGTCGTCTCGGCTGTTGTCGATGCTGTTTTTGCTGCTGCTACAGTCTTCTCATCTTGAGTGCCCGCCCGCTGAGAATCCAAATCGGGGAGAGGAAATCGAAGTCGGTATACGGCGCTTAGCTCGTCGTGACCGTACCTGGTCACGCCGCGGGTGATCCTCGGCATGGACGGGTCACACTCGGTTAACTAACCATTCCGAACCAGGCGGATACGTGAAGGCGCCATTTGTAACACGTGTTCCGAGATCCGGATACACGAAGCGAGAAGATAAATCGGCTCCGCGTGCGTGCTCCACGTGCTCGGATGAATTGAGAGTGGATCGCCCCCTTACCACTTCCGGTGTCGCTTCCGCACGCTGTCAACGCTGTCAGATCTTTGGCACGTGCGTTACCCGTCGATTGCGGCTCGTAGCAGTTTCCTTACGGGCCTTCCATCACGTTTCCAGTTACGTAACGAGATCACGCGGCGAGAAGCTTGTCGCTGTGACGAAGCGTTGAGCAGATCGTACGGAAGCCGTTCGCTTTAAGCACAATTAACCACGAGGCAGGATGTACATTACATGCGCTGTAAGTTAACGAGAAGCATAAGCAAACACTCAATTGTCGTAGGAAGAGAGAGAGAAATAAAACTTAATCATGGAGCTGGAGATGAGTAAGACTCCCTGGAGCAACGTAAGCACTGATCCGCAGCGGCAACGCAGTTCAAGAACAGCACGAGGGTTGATATTTCAGTGAACGTTGAAGAGCATCAAATGGTCAAAATTCATTCAAGATAATACTACACAAGCTCAAAATTATAACGCGGCCTTGGCATATATACTCTGGCGATTATTATTAGCAGTACCCCTATACTACTCGAGTACCTGATAATTATAGTGTAGCTGCATAATAAATGCTGCGATTACACAAATACTGCAGTTGACGCAAACAGAAGCATCAAGGACGGTACATGATATACGTGTACAATTAGTGCCACGTTGTCATTATTTGTTATGTAGGGTCGAGTAATGTCATGCATCTGTACCGTATCAGCTCCTTAATACAAAAATAATGATAGCGTGTACTGAGCACGTGAACGTGGGATTTTAGTAGTTCTATGTAACTCTAGCGCCATAAAAGGAATGCCTGAACGTAAGCTTACTTGTTTTCTTTTTGTGTCTTCTTTTTTTTTTCTTCGAAAGCTCTATACAAGAATTTCTTTGAAGTAAACGTTCTATCATTCAAAATTAAGGCCGCTTAGAAATAACGTACAATTGAATTTGAAACCTAAGTTCAATGGGGTATTTTACCCGAAGAGGAAAAAAAAAAGATAGGTTATTTGTTATTGCTACTGCTCTGCGCTTCAATTCGCACCTCATTCGAATGTCAGACACACTGTTGGTAAACGTATCCGAGGCAATCAAGCAAAAAATAATAATCAGACAGCCTTCCACTTATCACAGATATTCTGAAAATCGTGATTTTTTGTTTTGTCACGAGATAGTTTGCAAACGATTCTACATATATCAGCGTGGAAATAAGGAGGACGACATTAACGCATTTTGTGTCGCGAGTGGTTTTGTATAATACTGTATCTTCGACGAGAATAAAAATTACAATATTACAAAGTTGAAAGAACGACACGTGAAAGCCACTGCAGCCTACGTGTAACATACTTTCATTATTTCTACTTATGCTTCCCGGAAAAGGCCGAATTGGCTGGGGTCTGCTTTTCCAGAATATCGCAGTAATCCTGGCGCAGGACATGCGGCAGGGATTGAATTAAAGCGGCTCCGCGAGGACTGATTGTCTCACCGCAGCAGTATCTCCTTGAACGCCTGCCAGAAACCCAGCCCAAGAAATTAAGCATGCTATCATTATCGGCTTCTGTTCTTTTTTCGCATTTGCGTCACGCAATTTAGAGAAGCGATTCCTGCTCGAGTATCACGCTAATGTGCCGAAAGAAAGGAGGCATCGATTCTAAAATGACACCGAGTGCGAATCGAGATATTATACAAAACACCCCTTCGACAGTTGGCCGTGAATAAGTAACATATCAAGCAATGTCGCCCAAAAAGGTGAACAAAAACGCCGACCTTGGAAGAAAAGAAGAAAGAAAGAAAGAAAAAAAGAAAGAAAGAAAGAAAGAAAGAAAGAAAGAAAGAAAGAAAGAAAGAAAGGAAAAAGAACAACAATGTTCAGAAATTCCTAGTACCCTTTACAAAGTACAAAATGATCACATTAAGTTCTATTTTCAGCCTCGAGGGAGACAAGTTCGCTTGTGGAAAGGCCGGCTTGAGCACACATCAAATGCTGCATTACATGGCTATTTATCACGGCCTCCAGTAAATTTGTGTTGCGACAAAGTATCGACCTTCGATCACAGGTGCACTGAAGCACGTGTGCATAAGTTTTTTACATATGAGGTACCGCGGTACACCCTCATCATCCTCGCAGATGGCGCAGCCACGGTGGTCTATAGTGGCTAAGGTACTCGTCTGCTGACCCGCAGGTCACGGGATCAAATCCCGGCTGCAGCGGCTGCATTTCCGATGGAGGCGGAAATGTTGTAGGCCCATGTGCTCAGATTTGGGTGCACGTTAAAGAACCCCAGGTGGTCGATATCTCCGGAGCCCTCACTACGGCGTCTCTCAAAATCATATGGTGGTTTTAGGTCGTTAAACCTTACATACCAATCAAGTACACCGTCATCGTTCTCGCAGATGAAAAAGACACGAGCGGAAAAGCTACTTTTTTTCTTATCTGTCATCCGTGGCACTAAACTACACACGCAGTTGTACGTCGACAACTGCAACGCGTTCGCTGGTGGCTTAGAACCGATCGCCAGATGTTCAACGCACAGGAGCCACAGGTACCGAAATGCAGAACGCATCCGTCATCAAGCATGACACCCCGAACGTTTCACTCGTTCGTCAAACACGTCGCATGATATATCGACGTGTTCGATATATCGACGATCGGCATCGATGAAAATGTTTTCTTGCTCGCTTCTTACGTGGTAGCGATCAGACCAACATGCGGATCCATTTTTCGAGAAGGTAAGGATGGAAGACAATATACGAATATAGCTTGGGAAACATAATGGATTGCGACCTCGACGTTCTCTATCGCTTTACGTAAACCGGCTCATTCTTTATCATTTCTGATAGTGCACTGCATTCCGCGTATGGAACCACGCATTGCGGACACGACTCAGTTATCAGGGGGTAAACGAATACGTGATCACGGACGAAGCATCGGTTGCAGCGGAAGCCGAGCCAAGGTCTCGGCTTCCGCTGCAGCAGCCGCGACCTTCGTATAGCCCGTAACGCGAGAGGCAGGCACCCGTTTAACGCCATTCTTCATTAATTTTTCAGTAACACGGCGCAGGAGTTTGGTTGCGTCAGTGGTCTTATGTGCATATATACGACGGCAACTGTGGTGGCCCAGTACAGGGGTATCTGGTAGCAGTACCTGCTTGTTTGTTAGTCTGTCTGCTCGTCAATAAAAGTGCAAACTGCCACAACGTCATGAGAGCTATTTACATCCAAGCTCACTCATGAGCCCATGAGCCGACTCACTCAGACACAGATCGAGCCGTGAGGCTGAATGAGTGCACGTGATTGATGCTATGATCACGTGATTGATGCTATGATATTTGATATTTGATTGATGCTATGATCACGTGAACGAGTGCACGTGATTGATGCTATGATATTTTATGTGCACGTGATTGGTGCACATAAAATATCGGGGCTCAGCCTGTCTTGACGATAATTGATGGCGTTTCACTTCGATGACTTCAACAGAGTTCATAGGCTATAGCTCTGGATTAGTACCGATATACTCAAGGCGATACCGTTGGTGTACCTTGAATTTAATATGTGACTGCCCGCTCGTGCTTACAGCGACTGCGTCCTTCATAAGTATTTCAGTCGAGCACAGTGATGTTTCCTTCGCCAAAGCCGGAAACGTGAAAAAGAAACCGTTCTTGGAGGACTTCAGTGTGAAATCGATCGAGAGCTCGCCGAGCGCAGAAAAGGTCTCGGGGGTCGCCAGCGCGGCGTATCAATTTCGCCCGTGGCCTTTGGCCTTTCACTCTTCATTGTGCTGCGGTGAAGCGCAGCTGCACCAGTGTGCAGGGCCTGCAGGCCTTTAGTTCTCTCTTCCTTCCCGGCGATCTCGGGTGTTGTTTCTTTTTCCTCTTCCCTGCGCGCACGAAATTGTCTCGCGACCGCCGTCGGCGGCTCGGAATGACCTACACCTCGATACGTCGACGCTTCAAGGTTTCTCGTTAGCTGCGTGGACGATCGCCTTCTGCCTCCACGACTGGCGAGTGCGCGCGTCTGTCGCGTTCGTGCGAAGGAGAGCGAACAAAACCACCGGCGCAGAATTCCTTTCCCGGAGCGCACTTTTTGCCTGGCGCCCGTTTAGTTAATAGTTGACGAGTTAGCACGAAGTCAATAAACCGCAAGGACACGAGTGCTTGGGACACGTGATTTATTTTATTTTTGTCGGAAGGTTGCCGTTAGGCACAGAAAAACTTACGACGCACATAAACAGCCGTGTCACACGTATATGAGCAAGACTTTGTTGTTCACAAAACCTGGCAAAGACCCGTGGACTTCCAAGGAAGTCCTTTTGAGGACCTGTGGAATGGCCTATGCATTTGCAAAGGAGAGCAACCCTAACGATAACGTGGCCGCCAACTTGGCCTCTCGTTTGGTTTTTCGTAGTGAGCAACAAGTTATTTTAGCCTCTTGACTGCAAAGTACCTAATACGGTAGGTAACGAATGCAATAGGCGCGCGGTCACTGTGTAATAAAGTGACAAGTGCGTGGCCTCGGCGCCGTAGAAAAGCAAGGTAAATATATCGTGGCCACCGCATAACTTAGAGGGAATTAGGTCCTGAAAGCCTCTTGCAGTCTGCTAAGTATTGCCCTTTTTAAATTGCAACAGAGTGTCGCATTACAAAAAATAAATAAATATATTTTGATCTTTAGTGCCTGTAGGCATCGTTGCGCATCGAACTGTTGGGAAAGTAGGTGTCCAGTCGTCGCACCTACACTGCTGCATTCCTCGTTTACGCAACGAACCAATCCTCAATACTCCTCGCTGCAAAGTGTCTTCGCTACCATATATTGGGTTTCATCATTAAACGCGCTTAGTCATGGGAAAAAGCTACCGATTTTGCGAATACGAACACTCAGCAACAAATATGCGCAATGCAAACACGGTCAGATAAATACTTCGCTCGTGATAACGCCCCGTTTCTTGCCCAGCGCAACCTAATGTGTCTCGACACGTCATATACCCTTGGCAACTCGTGTATACGTTCACAATTTGCATTCATCTCGACCCACCCTCTTTTATTTCTCAAGAAAGGCTTCACGAACCAGGAAGTCCGGCCGTTTTTTTTTTTTCCGAGACTTGACGGCGCAACTCGCCTACTATGCGAGGGCCCAGTGCCGGACGTCTTGCGCAAGCTAGTGTGTAGCGGTGGCGAACCGAGATATCGAGTGGCCAGGCTTGCCAGGCCCAACCACAACACCTCGAGAGAGAGAGAGAGAGAGAGGAGGGCAGGAGACCCGTTAGCCACTTGGCGCCGCGATGCATGGTGTTGCCTCGGGCGCCGCTGCGCGCGAGATTGCTCTGTATTCAGGCCGGGCCGAACAGTGCGGCCCGGCGAGCCGTTTGCACAGCCGCCTCGCGCTGCTGGCCAGCGTCCAGGCGACGCACTCGCCGCAGCGAGAGACCAAGGTCGGAGGCGAGAACGTCAGGCTCCCCACTTCTTTATTGGCCCGAATGGCGAATCATGGGCGGAGGAAGAGGGGCGATTTCGATGCACTGCAGAATGTTATTGGCTCTTTCGTCTTAGCTTTAATTAGGTGCAAGCCTTAAATGGACACTGAGGAAAAAAAAAACAACCCAAGTGATACCAAAGTCACGTTTAGGGCATCTGAATTTCCCGGGTGAAAATGTATACTTAAAATCAAGTTTATAATGCGCCAATTAATAGAAATAAATGTATATATGCCAAATGATTATGTATGTGACTGTTAAATGCGTAATATGAATTGAATGCGAATTGAGGCCAGGTAAATTAAGGAGAAATAATTGTATGTGAAATAAACTTAACTAAATATGTACCACATGTGAGTCAACAGTTCAGCTGGTTTAAAGTGAATTAAAGGGGTTCAAACACTGAGAAATAACAGTAAATCAAACTTGAAACCGGAGGCTCTCGTCCGGGCTCTACCTAATCCTAACTTTAGTTACACTGATTTTTCATGTGGCTGATTACCGAACCCAGCGTCAAGAAACTAAACAGGAAGACGCGAGGTGTTTTGATATTGAGATGAATGTCTTACTGAATCTAGACCAAGCCTAATTGGTGGTAAGGCGCTTTCTGGTGCTAAATTTACTAACAACTATAATAAAAGCTTGAATAATAGTAGTCACAGAGGCATAGACAGTGTCCAGATACGACCAGTGAAATTTGTTGCAGATATCGTAGTGTCTGTTCTTGTTCATATTGTTACGTGGTTTCGGCTGACGGTAACAGGACATAGTGGGACATACCCTGAAATGCGCTTCAGATTGATTGATTGATTGATTCATTGATTGATATGTGGGGTTTAACGTCCCAAAACCACCATATGATTATGAGAGACGCCGTAGCGGAGGGCTCCGGAAATTTCGACCACCTGGGGTTCTTTAACGTGCGCCCAAATCTGAGCACACGGGCCTACAACATTTCCGCCTCCATCGGAAATGCAGCCGCCGCAGCCGGGATTTGATCCCGTGACCTGCGGGTCAGCAGCCAAATACCTTAGCCACTAGACCACGGTGACGGGGTGGAGATTGAAAGTGAAGAAGTTGACGTTGTTTGTGAGCTGTGTTGCGGCTATATCTTTGTTGTATACGTTTGTGAGCTGTGTTGCGGCTATATCTTTGTTGTATACAATATTTGTTTGAATACTTCCGTGTTTCCTTGAAAAATGAAAATTTCAAATGTAGTAATGTTGTATAAGAAGGGTGATCATAATGAATAAAGAAATGACAGAGATATTTCTGTTTTGCCAATTTTCTCAAAAGCTTTCGAGAAGCTGGTAAGAAAATTATGTATTTAATTTGGAAAATCAAACTGCTCACAGAGTGCCAATTCAGTTTCCATAAAAACAAATCCGCAGAGACTGCTTCAACAGAAAGAGTACACATTCTTAAGCTGTTCAAAAAGAAACTAATAATGGCTGGGGTGTTCATTGATTATACCAAAGCATTCGTGTTAGTTAATCATAAAATTCAAAAAGAAGTTCAGTTATGGCATACGGCGTTGTGCACTTCTATGAGGTCATACCTATGCAACCGGCAACAAATAGTCGAAATAGAGCACGTTCAAAGGCTCTAAGGATACGCTGCGGTGTTTCGCAGGGGAGCACATTAGGTTCTGTGTTGTTCATTTTATATATTAATGATGTTGTATGTATCAGTTCTGGTGGAAAGTTCGTTGCATATGCTGTCGACACCAGCATTTTCAGCATTTTCTTTTCCGGCAACAATATGCATGACCCCATAGGCATCTGTAATGACAAATTACAAAAATGAACAGCACCGCTATAAGAAATGGCATGAAAGTTATAAAAAGTAAAAAAATGCCATTATTTTAAGAGCGAATAATAAATAATTACACCCCCCCCATGCAGATATAGTTTTGAAATCGTTGATAGTTTTTGTAGTTTAGGAGTGGTATTTTCTGCAAGTATGTCCTGAGATAGCCATTTCAATGCATTAAGGAGAGTTGCTTGCTGGGCAATGCAGTAATCAAAAAGTGTGATGGCATAACATGAATTGTTGGTCGTTTCAAACACTTTCTCTCCACGCGGATGAAATTAATTACATACAATTCACTGTTTTGCTCTTATTTAAACTACTGTACACTTGTCTGGGGCACGACATTTTCTAACCTGCAAAAAATACATAAATGCAAAAAACGTTAATTTGGTTTACTTATAATGTGCCTTTTGGGACACCAGCTTCTCTCTTGTTTATTTCTGCTCACATTATCATCATTCATCAACTGTATCGTTATAGAATAAGTATCCGTTTTAAATGTGAAATTATAGAGAACTTGGGAGTAATTAAGGGAGATCGCTTGCCTGGAAAAGAAGAAAACAGAATTATGCGACACGAAAAGGGGAGGCATGGATGGTACCAGCCCTGTGTTTAAACTCTTCAGTGCAACGCAAGCTCCGTACCTTGCCTTCCCTTCTCAATCATTACACATTAACTAATCTTGATCTGTTTTGTTCGTCAGGCAAGTTACGCTTGAAATTCGTAAATGCTATTGGTTACTATGTACGTATTAGTTCTTTTTTATTTTGTATACCTTTTTTCTTCTTTCATTTCTTCTTTCACAGGAAATACCTCCACGTCCACACCCCTTTTTTTCTGGGCAATTACACTGGCATTTTCAAAACCGTAGGCTTCATGCGCTAATGAACAACATGAACATACTTCCGAGACTATATTATTTTACTTAACTAAATGATTTAAAATTAATAAGAGGTCCTTAGTGTAGGTGCGATCAATAGGATCAGTTGCCCGGTGCACTCAGCCCACATGGAGGCGCAGTAGCCGTCGCTCTGAAGGAAAAACAAAACATCCCTTTCTCTCTCTCTCTCGTATTCTCAAATGTACGTGACAGGCAGGTATCTGAAAAAATGCTGAAGCGCTTTGATCATGAATCGCAAATCTCTTGCTTTTGCAGGTACAGCCATAAGAGCATGCGCGCTCGTATGCAGGGTATTGAAGTACGGCGAACACGGTATATTATTGGCCACAGAAATATCTACATCAACTCGGTGTCAAGTACCCTTCCATTAACTCTTTCCTCGGCCAAGAAGGAAAAGCCCCGCATATAATCCCTTTCCCTTGCTTTATATTAATGTTTTTTTAAGTGAGTATCTCAAATCGGTTTTCTTGAAACATTCGCATAGAGAATTGGGGTCGTATGTGTCCGAAGCGAGTCGTTTCAATGATCTCCATCTTTCGACCGGCGCAATCTGAGCGGAGAATATTTCGCAGGCTTTACTGCACACGTGTTAGTCCAAACGCTATCGTGGGCGCCCTTGAAGAATGTTTGCGTGGTCGCTGGAGTTGAATTCTTAATCCGTTCTCTACACACCGGTTCTATCAGACCACTTCACAAAAGAATTCCCAAGATTAGTCGAGCTAGATTAGCGCTTCTTACGATCGTGAAAAGAAAAACAATACATCGCTGCCGTCATCGCTGGCCTTGTCAACGAGCCTCTGACTTACTAACTAAACATCGAAAAACGCATGAGCGACTCGTGCGTGGTAGCAGACTAAATAGAACATTTGTTTCCGAGGGTTGGGCACCATCACCGTACGAAAACTCTCGGCCACGTTTTCGGTTATGCTTGACTTGATTTGTTTTAGTGGATCACAGAGCAGAAGTGGAAGCCGATAATTTATGGGATACATTAATGTACATTGCAGGTTAAAAAAACGAAAAAAAATGAGGCCCATGCTCATTGATGCGGTGTACGTAACCCCAATCAACGTCACCTGGTTATCAGTCCCTGATGAAGTAAAGCAAACAGAGTTAATCGTATCAATGTGTATCTTTTTACGAAGCTCGAAATGATGGAGGAACTGCAAACAGTTCCGAGACGAAAAAAAAGTTAAAAGCCAGTTCCACTCCCCTTGTCGCCAATGAACGAGCAGTCTACGTGATTTCATTTTTTCACGGAGACAAGGAAAAAAAATGCGTGGCCTAGAAAAGTCCCACGAACCGCACGACGAAGCCAAAGTTCAGCGAGTGGGAGACGTTAAGGAAACGGAGGAGCAAGCGTTATCAAAGGCATATTAGAGCAGAAAGCGAACGACCTCGCCAGGTGCCAGCGGCGATTGTATCATGTATACTTCGAGAAACAGACGCGACAATCACCGCATCTCCATACTTTACGCCTGGAGGGAGCCTCGCGAAGAAGTTGGTCAGAAGCGGGCAAGCATGCTCGCCTTACATCCGCCACTACACATTCATGTAGTCATGTCAGCTGTGAATTGCCGACATTTTTGTTTTTTGTTTTTTTTCGCATTCGATCAAGTGACAGGGGCGTCACGATCGTTTAAAGTCGCATTGAGTACACCAGAAGCATGATCTCAGACACCCTTTGTGACGCGCATACTTATCATAAGCACGCGCCTTCGAGCCACCGCTTCAGTGCACGCTCTGCAGATAAGCAAAGAAGGTCACACCTGCTCCGTCATCGAATGTAACGAGTGCATAAAAAAAGTGATTTTATGAACATTTACTTTCCTTTTTCGGGAAAAAAAATGCGAACCATAAATGGTCGTTCTTTGTGTACTGACAACGCTGTCGTGCCTGCTCAAGAAGGCGTTCCACGTGTATGCTCTGACCTAATGCCCGCTGCACAGAGTAGCAAGAGTGCAACAGCTCAGCAGGCTCACATCTCTGCCTTCCAAATAGCCATCTCTTTCTCTTTTGTGAGTCGTCATTCGAGGCTGTCTTTGCCGTAGTAATATGTGGTGTGCTTTCATTTTGCAAATCACGAATTTTGCAAGTCACGAATGGTTGCTTGCTGAGCTAGTTGGTTGCCCCGCCGTGGTGGTCTAGTGGCTAAGGTACTCGGCTACAGACCCGCAGGTCGCAGGTTCGAATCCCGGCTGCGGCGGCTGCATTTCTGATGGAGGCGGAAATGTTGTAGGCCCGTGTGCTCGGATTTGGGTGCATGTTAAAGAACCCCAGATGGTTAAAATTTCCGGAGCCCTCCACTACGGCGTCATACAGTGCTTTTGGGACGTTAAACCCCACATATCAATCATCAATCAATCAAGCTAGTTGGTTCATTTCCACACACGTAGCAGCGCGCAAGGCAGAGTGTAACCACAGAGTGTCAGCGTGGTTTAGGAGCACTGCGAACCACAGTATGGACCACACACCAATTGAATACGAGGGACTACTACTTAATTAAGTGAAAGGCTCAAGACAGCGCGAACGATTATCGTAGCCTGAACAGGTTCCCTATATCCAAAGCAGGGCTGCATATCCCTATTTCTTAATAAAGGACTTTCTATCCACACTTCTATCCTCTGACAGTGTCGTTGTCTTTTCCACTTTGGTGCTATTACATGTTTTGCAGGCACATGCACACTAGTACGCAGCAAAGAAGCCGTAACAGTCATGTCACTACGCTTAATATTTGCAATGTTGAAAGCATGACGTGTGCTAAGTCTTCGTGTATACCTAATATTAGCTCTTATTTTCAAGCTCTGAAATTTCAAGAAGGCTTTTAATTTTGTAGACCATCGGCACGGAGTGCATATTGGAGAGGCTTATGTCTATATAGTGACAGAGGCGTAGCCAGAATTTTTCACAGAGAGGTAGGGGGGGGGGGGATCCGCCATACTTTATGTATGTTCGTGCGAGTACTTTTTTTATGTGTGCGTGACTATATCGCAACCAGAATTTTAAAAAAATTATCCCCACCTCTTCTATTGGCTACGCCCCTGCCTCGTGCCTTGTCCGTTTGCAAGCACGGAGAAGTCACGAGGAATAGCATCGAAACACAGCTTATTAATGTACCAACTTTTTCTTTCGTTTTAGCGATTGGAGGCAAACGCAGCAAAAGAGAACAGAATGTGACAGAAAACGTCTTTACTTTCTATTATAATCACCTTTTTCATTTTAATTAAGGTAAGCCACTTTTTGTCTATAACTGCTGCGTGATTTATAAATCAATCCACGGAATTACCCCTCTTTGGACTGGGTAGAATTATTTTTGCGTACAATTGAAGACCGTATAATCAACCAAAACAGGAGTGCGTTAAATACGTGAATGAAAAAGAAAAATTAAGGAATAAATTAGCAACTTGGGACAGACGGCCCCTCGCGTTAAAGAAATTATTCGGACCATGGCCTGAGGTACATCTTCAGAAAAAAGGCGAACATCTTCCTGACAGACTTTTTAGTGCAGACCGGACTGGACAAGCGCCTGTGATAGACAGCGAGGGATTGATATCTATGAATTGTGTTTGTGCATATACGGACTTTAGAAAAAGGAGGTGCGCGTGTGAACAGTTTATGGCGGTGTGCACTGCTGCAAGCAAATTGTGCATTGACATAATATTTCAACTGGTTTCAGTGTTCTGTTATGTTTTTTTAGATTGTTAATTTTTAGGTACCGTTCAGTGTTATTCTTTTTTTTTTTTGCTGCAGAACTTATTGATATGGAGTAGCCGAGGCAATATGGACCTCAACCTGTACACAGCAACACACTAAGAACAGAACAGGAGACAGGCAGAGAAATCGATCAGTAGCGTAGGCAGAAATTTTTTCGGGGGGTTCAAGTATACTTCATGTATGTCCGTGCATGCGTTCACGCGTGTGAACATGCATATATACATGTGTATGCATTTGCGCATGCCCCTCGGCTAGGCCAGTGAAGCCGACATATTTTTGCCACAATTTGAAACTAATCCTTCACTTTCAGACAGCCATTAATGGCTCCCCATTTTGTTTCGGCGAACAGGTTCAGCTGCGCTTGCACGCAGAACTGACAATAAAGCAAGTAAAGGCGTCGTGGGCATAGAGTGGTGCTAGAATTCACTAAGGATTACAACGACTACAGCGACCAAACATTTGTTTACGTTTGTTTCTCGGACATGCTAAATAACTAAGAAGGTCTTGATCGACAAATGCGTTGTAGGCGACAAAGGAGACGTTGCCATTTCTCTAAGGTAGCCTGCATGGGGTCCGAATGGAGTCTGACCTCTCTTATAAGCTTCTTTGCTACGCTTGACGCATTGTTTGCGAAGCTAATCGTACTTGACGGGCGTTTCTTAAGGCCTTCGCAGGAAGTGTGCTAACGTTTAGTCAGTCCCTACTGCTTCGGTGAACACATCTGGACCAAATCTTGCTGTTACCGTCATTCAGCGTTCATGAAATGTTGCGTCAGCTTAAGAAACCAGAGGTCATGTGTAGGCGACCCCCGACGCTGCAGGGGGATGTATTTTCGCCCTCGTCCAGCGAATCTGGGAAATTGTAGTACGAAATGACCACGTGATTTTTTTCGTCACCACGGAAGTAAAAAAAAACAAACAAACGATGTTACGAAACACAGCGGTGTTGCAAACAATTACTGCGAGTGCGTGCTATAAAGACATACACTGGTATATTGTGCATTCTATGCAACTACGAAAGCACCGAAGGATTTTTGGGCATGGGCGTAGGCAAAAATTGTTTTCGAAGGTGAGATGTAGTCACCATTTATATATACGTGCGTGCATGCGTGAGTTTGTGTGTGCGTGTATATATGCACACGCAAGATTTAAAAGATCCTGTTGGTGGGCAAAACCGCCAAACCCACCCACTACCTCCCTAACTACGTAGTCAATAGTTTACGGAGCATATTCGGCGTGCAATCCTCGAATAAGAACACCGCTCCGAGCTGACTATTTATGCTTCTCTTTCTTACTCCTCTTCTTTTCTGTCTCTTTTTGTTCTATTATTCCCCTTTTCCCCCACCCCAAGTGTAGGGTAGCCAACCGAGCCAAGCTTGGTTAACCTCCCTGCCTTTCCTCTCTATTTATCTCTCTCTCTCTCTCTCTCTCTCTCTCTCTCTCCCGCTCCGAATCTTCTTTCGTTTACAAGGTAGATAAGTTTATTCACAGTCTTCGTGCTGCAGTATTCGTACCGGGTATCATAAACTGCGAGGAAACCAAGATGTAATCAAGACCGTGATACTATAAAAGTACGTACAGTGTGCATGACACGCAGAGTAAACACTGTATGCACATTTTGAGCACGAATATACCGCGGTAAAAACATGTGCCGACGCTGACAAAACATGCATATACCGTCTTTTTTTTCTTTTTTCAATAAAAAGCCTACAAGGTACAAACAACTATTTTTCAAATCGCTGTTCTACCGCTGCAGCCTTTTTGTTCCCTCATAGCCCTGCAATGGGGCAACCGCGCACTGAGTTTGTGTAGTGACGATATAGAACCACACCTGCCCATGAAATTTTTTTTACCCTCCATGGTCGCGTAGTGGTTATGGTACGCGAATGCAGACCTGAAGGATCGATTTCCGGCCCGCATTTTTTGTGGAGGCGAAAATACTCGAGGCACTTACATATAAAGAACACCAGTTAGTCGAAATTTATGAAGCCCTCGATTACGGCGTCCCTTGCAATCATATCGTGGTTACGGAACGTGAAGCCCCGACTATTATTATTATGTTGTTCCCTTGATGTCTATTCCGTGCACCACAGAGAACCACACACGCACCGAATCTTCTTTGCTGGGCGCGATTGTGGCCCGCCACATACTAGCTCAGCTGTGTATACCACGTGGTCCCATCGCAGAGCGAGCAAAGCGTGCGTCATTCTGCGCGTTTAGCGAAACAACGGAGATGCTGAGCGTGCGTGCAACGCCGTGAGCGTGTGAATTCGTGCGGCGGACATCTTCCAGGGGCGACCTTGCTTCCTGGTCCCCCCCGAACCAGAACAATGCACGGCGGGAGTGCTTCCTCCTTACCTCGGCGGAGAAAAGCACCCATTTCTGTCCAAGTACCCCCTTTCCACATTTCGCCGGGCACTTCATATTCGGCACCGCAGATGTGAAAGAACAAACAGCGGCTCCTCCACGGGCCCCCTCTCAGCGAAGATCAGACACCGACCGAAAATAGGATGCGGCATTTCGAGCGCATCCCTGGAGCCGTGTTTGCGAAGGAAAGAAAAAAAAAAGATACACCGAGAAGGAGTCTCCACACCTGCCTCGTGGACCCAAGTGGCACCTACGTACCCCGCCTGTTTGGGTTTCTATTTGCCGTAGGCGTTCGGCCCTACACGTCTCGCGCCATTGCCTCCCGAACGCAACTGTCCTCGACTCGGTCTTTCGATTGTTACGGCGGGCTTTCCCGGACAGCGTTCCCCGTTAGCGCGAGCCTCCGCATCGCCGACGCTGCACTGCTTTCCGGCTTCTTTTGCCGCTAAAGTTATCGACGCATTATACCACGCAGAACAGCGCCGCTTCCTGAAAAGAACTATTTCTCTCTCTTCCGTTATCTCTTTGGTCAAGTCGAGCCTGCGCTGTCAGTAACACCGCTATACTACAACCTTACGTTGTAGTACGTGATGTGCCGTACGAGATCTCTTCTTCTAGCCCGCGTTGGCGAGGGTATGGTCAACTCACCCCACCCACATTTTTTTTTCATTTTCGCACGTGTATATATATATGCGCACACATACGAACACGAATGAAAATGTATGAAGGTTCCCCCCACTAAAAAAATATAAAAAATATGGCCATGCTTTTAAGTACAGTCGACTCACCCAGTCCTCAACGCTTTTTATTCCCATGCAACTGGATTACTCGCACTACATTTCCATCTCTCTCTAATGCACTTAATTCAAGTATACAGCAAACAACACTGCATAAAAAAGCTACGTGGTTCATGAAAGCAACTTCATCCCGCTTTCCGTCTGCAATGTATTATTGATCTTTAAAATTTGTGCCAAATGTACTCACACGTCTTGAGCAAAGGGTTAGTAAACAAACAGTACCAGTTGCTGGGATTTTACGCGCGAAGACCATGATGTGATTATGAGGCATTTCGTATAGCCGGGTGACTCCAAAATAATTTCTTTTTTCTGTGATTCTTTCACGTGCACCTATTGATCTAAGTACACGGCTGTTCTCTGCATTTCTCCCCCACGAAAATGTGGTCGCCGTGACCGGGAGTGAAATTCGTGCCGTCGGTAAAGAAACGGAAGTTCAATTTCGCTTTTCAGCATACAATATGCAGCCTTGAGCCAGGCCAATGAATTACAAACAAATAAACATGAACCCTAGCCATAAGAGAAAGTATAGTAAAACATTCATTCTTTCTGTAGTCACGACATGGAACGAGTTTTGCTCGGCGGCTGGCTTGTTTACCAAAGCAACTCAAGTTCGTCAAGCATCACCGAACACGTATGCTTAACTTGGCTTGAACAACTCGCTATGCAATGTTGTCACACATCGCTAGCGAAATATATGAAAAATAATAGATGAGAAAAAATCGAACAAGTAAAGCATATACTGAAGTTGGCGAGTGATCGCAAGGACACTTTCAATTTCATTCACTTTGCGCATGATTTGACCACATACAATGACCGAAGCACTGAGCTTGTTTCTCACGCGGCACGCCTAACAAAAATAACGACCCAGTTTCGATGCAACTCCATTGGTTTACTTTGTAAAGTCAATTACTGCCTGCACTTGTGAAGCATCTATCCTAGAACGCGAACACGCAAGTCTCGGCGCAAGCTTTGTGCCAAATGTATACCGGGACATTTTATTGTGTATGCTGCGGATCTACGAGTTCGCACGCGACTGCACTTGCATTGGCCGGGTGGGGTAAGATATACGGTGACGAAAGAAAATGCTGCAGAAATAAAATATAAAGGCTGCAAAAAGGTGATCCTACTTTAAAACGGGTGGCCGTACACACGACAAGATTGACGCACGCTACCAAGAAACCACAATCGGCTCACCTCAAAAGAAGACAGGAGGTGGCGGTGTCGTGCGTCTCACGCGGAGACAGTGCTGGCGAAATCCATTTCCTCGCGCGACCACGAGAGAGCGTCGACCAAATGGGCGCAAACGTGTGGGCACGAACGACGCCGCTGCGACCAATCCGGGCCGGTGGCACCCGCGATCACACATGCGACACGACACGGCTACCGACGGCGCTGTCACTGCTGCACAGTCGAAGTTAACCCAGCCGTGCAAGAAGTCACGAAACACATGGCATCACGATGCGGACATTGGTTTACACGCACGGTAGCCACCTGGCGATGACAAAACCGAAGGTACCGTCTGCTCTAGATAGCAGCAGACGACACAGAGGCACACCGCGCGGACACTCTTGGCGCACACGCGCCAACATCCGCTCGGGCGGCACTGAAAAGCCCGCGCTGCTCAACCGGCCTCCTAATTGTGTCGGAACCGGGGGATTAGGTAAGAGGAGAGGCGGCACGGAGGAAGGAGCAAGAAATTCGAACGCTTCTATCCGATCCGGTCGCGCGCAGGTCGGACTTTCCTCAGAGAGCACTATACTTTCTCTCAGCTGCTCCTTTCCTTTTTCCTTACGTCACTGCAAGCGCCCTTCTCTGAACTTGGGGAAGCCTCCTCTCTCCGTCAGGCTTTTCTCTCTTCGTTCACATTATGCGTCCTCTCCCTCTGTCATCCACCCTCCCGATCCGATGCAACCCTTCTTTCTGGTTTCGGTGGCAAACATCTGTTAGCCGATTGGCAACTTTCCGCGCGCATCGATCGACAGAATCTGCCTCAGGGTCGACCTCTTTCAGTGCGACACAGATCGCGCACAGCGATTTGTCATTCGTTGCGTGACGGTACAACGAGTCGGACAGGCCAAATGGCGACCGCATAGCGCGCGGAGGAAGAAAATAGAAACGTAGGACACTACGCAATGTCTTACAGAAAGGGGTACGAGAAGTACATATGTATAAGTAAACGATAACGGCATAAGCCGTTACTTTTTATAACTAAGAAACTAAACCTTTTATAAATAACAAGGTTGGTTCAATGCTATCCACTGCTATCACCTCACGATTCTGTAATGGTTTCTCAAAGCCTTGGTACACTGGAATCAAGGTATCACACCTCGTTTGGGGACTACAACATAGAAAGAGAAACTGATCTAAGCAGGGAATACGTGTTTATTCTGTTTCCTTAAAAACCCGCCGACTGTATTGTGAACTAAATGAACGAAGCGGAATGCAATTATAGGGCAATTATTTTAATTGTTTTTTTCCTTTGGAGAAACTAAAGAGTCAGTGCAAGTCACAAGCCATCACCACGAGAAGTAATTAGCTCGTGCCTACCTGAAGCCTTGTGCATAGTACGCGCATACTCGAAATGGCTTTTCATGGGTTGTACGGGAGAAACAAAAAGTAAACAGCAAAACAACCAGCGCGAATCCTTCGGATAACAAATGACAGCGCGGTCTCATAACACTGACAAGGGAGCTGAGGAATTTCCGTGAGCAAGCGCACGGTGAAAATGCCATCTGATCTAGAAAATCAATGGGTATGCGAAAAAAAAAACGTGGCACAACTGGCTTCATGTTAGAATGTATGTGGGACGTCTAGCGGGAGGCCGTAAGTATCGTGGAGTCACGTAACAGAGGTGATGAAACTCATAATATTCAAGAATTTCTTTTCGACTACCAGTGGATGACTTTTCGCCGTTCATGCGAACTTAACTATGTATAAAACTGTGATGTAGTAAATTGGTAAAAAAACAACGGTGAATCCGTGTAAGTACAGTTCTATCTGCATGACCTGATAAAACGAACTAGCCTCTACAACGCATATGAGATTCAAGACGGCACGCGTTAAACATTACTGCAAGGACATGTAAATTTCCCCCGAAGACACAACGCCATCTGTAAATGTCTCGGTTGTTGTCGATATGTGGAACGGGGACGCGGCAATACTGTGGTATGCACTTCGCACTTTTTATGCAGAGTTAATCACCCTATTCGTGGTAAATCACTGGAATACTAATGTGGCCTGCAATTTACTTTGTGCTTTGTAGCCGAAGTATCTTGCACAATGAGTGCCAGAAGACGAGGCGCATTTAGGGCGTCGCTTTTTCTTCACACCACCAAGCGGCGGAAAAGAGCGCAAACACCAACAAGAACACAACAACACCAACAAGAACAAAGTCTGGTTTCTACAAATTTTGTAATATGCGGTAGTCAAGCGCATGCGCACTCATGAGCATGATGTTAAGTGAGGTTAGCAGCTCCAGTTTCTGCGCCTTTTACATTTCCACAAACAAGTTCACGTGTTCGTCACGCCCCCGGTTCCAGTACACAGCATACGCCTCGACTGAGGAAAGCACTGAGGTCGGCCTTCGCGAACGCACAACTATATTCCAGGGCCGCTGGATACAAAACAGCGGCCATGCTCGAGCCATGAGGAGTTTAATACATGCCCTATAGTCATGACGATACAGCCGATACAAAAACATGTCAGTGCACGTAATGAAACAGGTGCCCCTTGTGCGGGTCGGAAGCATTTTAACATGAGTAATCATTTGTGCCGGAATTCGGTAACTTTCACCCACCCATAATGGCATGTTGCCTCGCAACGTTTGTTCTTTCCTGTTTTCTCCACAGCCAATTAGCCAATCGCGAAGCCCAAAAAGGCGGTTCTTTGGACTCTTCTTTATCTCGTTCGCAAATGCGACACTAATTATATTCATTCGGTCTTTCTCTAAAGACTCTCTTTGAAGGAAATACAAGGACTAAGACTTTATAAACAAGGAAAATACCTGCCGCGTCAAGTGAACGGTCACTAGAAGAGCTAGACTTTCCCTCGCATTTCTGTGAAACTGAAATCATCACCTCGAAATTCTGGAAATCCGCAGCAAAATGACTCGGAGCTTTCACGTTTTGTGGGGCACTCGCAAAAGGAAACCACGCAGAAAGTGGGTCCCGAATAATGCGCGTCGTCCCATGCGATCAGAACTGTCGTGACTCTTTAGACGAAAGTCACTCTTTTTCTCGCTATACAACAGACCATTTACGAATTTCTTTCCGGTTCCGTGCTCGTCAGATGTGTTTGGTTTGTCCAATGGGTGTAGCTTCAAGTTTTCAATTTTGCTTGCGCATATATACATGCAAATTTACAAACGCACGCACGTACACAAAATATCATTGAACTCCCCACCCCCTTAAAAAAAATTTCTGGCTGCGCCCCTGGTTTGACAGGTATATCGAAATTGACCTGCGCTGAAATCTATTCCGTAATGAACGGCGCCTATAGCTCGCTAGGGACATTGGCCACGCACTACGTCTCAATATGAATATCTATGGTGCTTTGACGCGTCTCGGAACCATTTCACATGATTGTGAGGCCCGCCGTATAGGGGAAAAAAAAAAAGAAGAGGGGGGGGGTCCATAAATTTAGAACATTTGTTCTATTTAAGTGCGCTGTCATTGTGCAGTACACGTGCTTCTTGTATTTTTCTTTTACCGAAATGCGACACCTACGGCTGCAATCGAACCCGCGACTATAGCTCGCAGCGGACGCGCGCAAAACGTCTCACACACGAGAAACAATGTTGCTGGCGACTGTTTCCAGCGGGACAAGCGCACCACTGAAAGAAATGGCGTCATCGGGCAGAGAATTTCCGTGGCTGTTTCTTGAGGATAAAAGCTGGAAAAAAAAAATTCTCAAAGCCGGCGGGCAGAAACAGTGCGGGCGACAGGCGCCGCACACTTTTGTTGGCGCGGATAATCGGCGGGCAATTTTCCGGGCGAAGAGGGCGCAGCACTGTG
This sequence comes from Rhipicephalus annulatus, assembly GCA_013436015.1. NCBI lineage: Eukaryota > Metazoa > Arthropoda > Arachnida > Ixodida > Ixodidae > Rhipicephalus > Rhipicephalus annulatus. Next base: position 57,844 of record WOVY01005065.1, read on the forward strand.
CCGCGCAAACATTAAAAGGCGCTTACCCGTTCTGCCGGAGGTTATGCTTGGAGGCCGACCGCATTACGGTTGCTTTGAATTTCCACGCAATCAGAGCTCGATCCTTTCCGGAAAGGGGTGAGGGTGGTGGCGGCTTCGGTTCGGCGCCAAATCCCGGCGGCCGCCGGTAGAAAATCACCGACGTCTCGCTGTACGGCGCTAAAAGGACTTCGACGCCTGTCGGTGGGAGCGCTGCCAGCGGTCTGTCAAGTCACAACAGTCTAGACGCCGCTGCACGTGTCCATGTTTTTGCGCTTGCGCAGCAAACAGTCGGCGCGCACCGATCAATCACGGGCACACATCTAATTCGTGGCACGTAAACGCGACATTCTTTTGGAGTGTTTTCGACAGCACACGTAATCAAAGACCAAGGGTGTCGTTTGTCAGTCGTCGCGTCACCCGATGACAGCGCAGATTTCTAGCTGCTCGGCATCTGGTCTTGACGATTTCGCTTTGGAGTCCGGAGGGTATGCGGCAGAAACCTATAGCACCGGGCCCAAAAACACAGTCACCGCTTGTTCACCGCGCGAAACCACGCGGTTGAGCCTAAAAGCGAGCACACGTACAAATTGACAGTATAAGTCGTTCACTTGTTCACTTCTTCATAGTGACAGTATCGATTCACGAATGAGTGTCCGTTTCCAAGGGTCGAGTCACGTGAGTAGTAGCGTCGCTATTACAGGTCAACGTCCCGCACTTGCACTGAATCCGAGTTTAGACTGACCCGCGGCTGGCGAGTAGACCTGAGGTACCTTCGGGCAGTGATGGGACGCCTGGCACTTACACACAAGACACACACTGAGAAGATAGCGGGACGTCCCACTAGCAGTCGCTGCAACCTCTCACGATGCACTCGGTGCCCGGAGGGGGGGCGCACGAGGTACGCTCGCTGTAGGCGACCGGTCCGGTGCGCGGCGGCGTGGCCTGCGGCGCGTGCACGACCGGCAATGAGGGGACTTTCATTCGCCGCCCAGAAGGAATGGAAAGACGCGAAGGCAAGGAAGAGGGGGTCCGTTTTCCCCCTCCACTTTTCACACTCACCTGACCACCGCATTGGGGTTCAACGGCGGCCGGAGGAGGACCGACTTTCTCGAGTTCACCTATTTTCGCTGGTCGTTCCCCTTCGCTCGCCGGCGCGCGCGTGAGTGTGTGTACGCGCGCTAGCTCTCCTGTATGTTTTTTGTTTATTTTTTTCTACGGGACCGCCATTTTTTCATACACACAGTCTGCCGCAGAATGGTGTGTTGTTCGGGCGAGAGGCGTTAGCTTGGAAACATGTCCCCACGGGCAACCTAAACTGTAAATACCTCTCCTGTCTGTATAACGAAACCATTTAGTGGCGCTTTTCCATTCATTTGTATATTTTACTTGGTTCGCTTAAATGAATTTCCCTTTCAAATCATTGTCGTCATCTGGCTGCTGTAACGCAAATAGTTCTACGTAAGAAAAAAAAATGTGCAGTGGGCACGGGTCATGTTGGAGGAAACTTTTTGCCGCCCTTGGAAGATGGTCTGACGTTCTGAACCAGCTATGGGCTACACGCGAGTGACAGGCATGTGGTCAGCACAAACGATTACAGCAGCTCGAGTGAGACCGGACAATGTTGACGCTTTCTAAATGTATCAACTTTCATCTATAGGCGTTGAAGACCATGTTGAAATTCACTTATTACTCACAATGCTTCTGCAAGCGGGGACATCTTGATTCTGATCTGAGCGCTGGAATTTCGAAAGGTGAACGTCGAGACACGCTGGATAGAAGGGCATCGCGGCCCGTTGCATGCGTGCTTGATTGATTGATTTATATGTGGGGTTTAACGTCCCAAAACCACTGTATGATTATGAGAGACGCCGTAGTGGAGGGCTCCGGAAATTTTGACCACCTGGGGTTCTTTAACGTGCACCCAAATCTGAGCACACGGGCCTACAACATTTCCGCCTCCATCGGAAATGCAGCCGCCGTAGCCGGCATTCGATCCCACGACCTGCGGGTCAGCAGCCGAGAACCTTAGCCACTAGACCACCGTGGCGGTGCGTTGCATGCATCCTTTCGCAAGAGCACCATGTTGCATATATGCAAGGGAGAACACGTAGTACATCGGTAGTCTACGTCGTTCACACGCAACAGCTATCATGTTGATGTGCTGTTCGACAATATGCCGCCTTCGGGACCATGGTCCAGGTCTTAACGAAACAGGCTACATACAGTTTATTCGCCCAGAATGCGAGAAGTGTTCATGTCATCGCCTTCGCACTGACGAACACAAAATGCGCTGACGCCTATATAGAGCCTTCAGAAAACTTATTAACAGTTTTCGATAGCTAACGACGTGAGAAATACTTAGCCGAACACAGATTCCGACGGTGTGCGTTTTTCTATGACTTGCATGCCGAAAGTGTTCACTTACATCGACAATATTAAATAGCGAATCAGCCAAGTTCATCTAACACTGATGTCATCGCCTGCATCATCGGTGACATAGCCTATATTCGTCACTTCATGGATTTCAAGGTGTCCTTTCGGGTCTTGGACACAATGGCGCAACAACATTTCCTGAAACCTGGTATGTTAAGCCTTTCTTCAGAAACAACGAACTTCATTATCAAGTATTAGGAACTAGTTAGGCGCCGTCAATATGTATGACGTCACGGTAACTAAAGCGGGAACCTGGGGCTCACCACCACCAGCACTTTATTTTCTCGTTTTTCTTGCTCACGGTATTTTTTTGTTTTTTTTTCGGAAGGCGTTGTTTTTTGGTAATGTGACAGACTAACCTACTATAGCGCGACAAGTATTGTCTATCTCTTTAGCGTCGCCTTAAAAGGCAGGCAATGCGATTACGCCGTCGGTAGTCAGCGGGCGCTTTCAAACACGCATGGCTATCAGAGCGTACATGTGGCGGAAGAAAAGGCCCGTAAATCATGCACTTGTCGACTCTGACTTCTCCCGATTTCCTTGCCGCAATCTCGGCCTTCCTTCGCGACAGCTAGGCACTGAGGCGGGAAAACAATGAACGCACGGTGACCTAGCTATGTGTATACGCAGTGAGCATATAATAATAAAAAAAACGATGACAAAGAAGGGTCTCACGTGCGTTTCAACCCGGTAAGACTAGAAAGTGAAAGGACGTTGCTACCGTTTTGCTGTTTATTCCGCCCCGCTGCTGCATGCAGGCACGAAGCCCGAGCCGCGCTCCCAGTTGCCGTCTCGCAATTACCGTCGCTTTCCCTGTAAGACAGCGACAGAGAAAAGTGCGCGTGTTATTCTGCCGACGCTGCATGCGCCGTGGAACAAAAAGGAGCTGCTTCAGCTCGCCACAATGTCACGGTTGCGGAAGGCGGTCTGTGTGCCGCGTTTTCCGTCGTGCACGCCACGTGTTTGAGAATACGTGCGGCTTCATGTAAAAACCCGCCCACACCAATGTCCATGCAGGCGGCGGTCGTTGATCCCTATAGGCACCCGGCAATGCAATTTACGAGATCTGATGACAGCGCCCGAGCAAAACCGAGTCTTACAATGCGTAGCCTAGCGAGTAGACGCAGCAAAACCGAACTTGCACGTGCATATTATTTAATTTTTTTGTTGTGAGCAAGGGGGTCACGGCTGATTACGTAAGTGCCCAGAAAGCGTTTTTTGGAAACGTGCCAAAAAGTGCACTGACACTTCAGCGCGTCATTGTGTTCAGCGAGCGTTTCATTTTCTTAGTATCCCTGGCGGTTGGTACCAACAATGCCGAGGTGGCCCAAGGAGCTTTGTCGCGCCCTCTGGTCCACTGTCGGGTGCCTATATATTGTACATATTGTAGCAACGAGGGGCTTAGGCAGAAAATATTATCGGGAGGGGGGGGGGGATAAGGTTGTAAATAAAGGATGTTCAACCACGCTTTATCTACGTTCCTGCGTGCGTTTGTGTGTGTGTGTGTACATCAAATGATAAAATCCCGGGATGGCAGCCCAACAGAAAGGAACAGCGCATTTAAAACAGAAACATGGTATCATCGGCTGAGCCATCACTTCATCCTCCTTGCCTTTGTGCAATTTGCCGGCTCGTACCGTTTCTTTAGTTCGTTCAGATGTCTACAACAACACGTAACAATATACACATGCGAAATTGCATAAACATTCGAAGACAATTTACCCCCCCCCCCCCTTTACTAGTTGCGCCAGTGATAGGAGTATAAGCATAAGAGTTGTATCACGAGATGCAGTTGCAGTTGTTTAGCAGTGAATAAACATTTTGCACAATCAGCATTCCCTTTGGACCGGCATGGAAGCCTTCTACGCGGGTGGCACCTACTGACACATGTCCACCGAACATTTTGAACCGACTCCGTGGTGTCTGTGGTACGTTGAGACGCGCCCAGCTTCACATAGTTCATCGTGTGCTCCTCGAACGGCGCGTGAAGGCGTTGTGCTTTCGCTAACATGTTTCGCTATAGCCCAAGTCAGTCTTGAATGTATACCGCGAAGCAGAAACTCGCTGCACCACTCCTAGGAAGCGGTGCCATCTTTTTCGACAGTGGGACGCATGATGCGTTCGCGCCAAGTGATTTGCGTGCCTTTCCCGGCGCAATGGTCAGTGCGTTCATTTCCTGTCCTCGAAAACCAGGCATAGTCGAAAGTTCGAATCCCGAGTTGGGTAACTTTCTCACAGTTTTCTGCCGGAACCTTTTTCAGAGCTACCCATGAACCTTCCAATGACGTCATAGTTTGCGATGAAAATCGCGAATCAGTTCTTGATAGGCTTGCACAAACTGATTTGCATTAAAAAAATCAGGCAGTACCAACTCAGGTTGCTGTCTACAGGCATGCAGATTGGAATCGAATGAACACAAGGTTACTATAATAGCCTTAATTTCCGATAATTTAGGCATAATATAGCCAATATGTTGCAACCGTAGCTGACATTCGGCTATGGTAAGCCATTCCTAGCCAACATTACAGCAATTATTTGGCCATAAGTGCAGTATGGGGCCAATTGGTTGTGGTTTCGGGTCATCGCGCTCAGGGGGCGCTTCACGGGGGTATTTAACACCCCGAATGGGAAGAATAAAGAGAGCTTCCGCCCTGGTCTCGGCCATGTCACTTTCTACCCAATCTTCCCGGCGCTTCGGGACTCGTGTTCTCCGTGCGTCGCGTCCAACCCATGATACAACAATACGCATTCAACACTCCGTGATTTGGACATTACCAAGTGGCAAGTGGGGACCAGTAATGACCGCAAGCGTGGTAGACCAGAACACCCGCGTTCTCCCTGCACAAATGTCGAGGCAATATGGTATGTACACGCTAATATATACAAATATCAAAGAAAGCCGAATAGAGATATGTTGCGTATACAGGCACGGCCGGGCTACAGGGGATATGCGCGCGCCTCTGCAGCCCTGTTCTTGATGCGGGAAGTCTAGTCGATGCCCGCTATCCCATCTGGCTTTCGCGTCTCTTCTATTGCAACCGGCCTGCCGAAATACAGCAATGGTTCAAGATGACGCGAAGGTCGGTGTGACCACTATAACTTGGTTTTACGCAAGTTGCCAGAAAACAGTGATTTCGAAGACATCTATCGTATGCTCAGGTCAGGGTTAAGACCCAGTGACCAAATGCATCTCTCAAGGGGCCCAGGCGTGCTCATGGTTCTCTGTCTAAGATAGTGAAGTCTCACCACACACCCCGTCCCCACGGAACTTCGCCATGAATGCGAAGATGAACTGCCTGTCTTTGGCACCCACCTTCTCGGGCGAAAAAATTCTTGGAATACTGTATCATGATTCGTCGGCCGCCATTATCACTAGAAACTCGCATGGCCCTAATACTTCAGTTTGAACAATGACAGGGGGCCCGCTTGGCGCCCCCAGAAGTTTATTGGGCGACAAGCCCAGAAAGCCCATTGAACAAACGAAGAATGGCTTTGGGCACTTCATTTAATGACAAACAGCGTGCAAAGAGTAGGTACAGCGCAAGTCACGTAGGCAAAGATGACGTCAAGGTGACATGAGAGTCGAGTAAAATGCAATACAGAGTTAATGCGTGACAACACTCTCGTGTAGTTGCCCTATTGAATGTTCTGCAGAAAGATGAGGGAGCACTGCATTTTTTTTCTTTTTTTAGACCCCAATGTGATGATGAACCTTTTGCTCAGTGTTGACCGCCGTTACTTCGGTTGTCGAGGACCAGACCCGATGTTTCTCCACGCCCCACATTACGTCACTGCCATTTGATGCATCTTACGCCATGGTATGGTCAGGCTCGCTACGACAGGTAGCTCGGCCTGACACTGCCGTAGCGCCTCTGAATCTGGTCGTGTGTGAACTTGACGAAAGCGTCGTACTGTTCGGCCAGCTTGGCGGACAGCACGCGGTCGTAGACCTCGCGGAGCTGCTTCTCTCGCTCGCTTACCATGCGCTCGACGATCATGCCCACCTGGCGGAACGTGAAGGCAGGCAGCTCCGTCTTTGCACCCTGAGGCGGCATCGCATCGGGCCCGGCGGGGGAGGCGGCACAGTATTCTTGCTGGTAGAACAGCTGCCTGCGATGCTGGAGACGCATCATCTCGTCGTGGACGTAGGCCTCGATTTCCTCGGACGTAATCTTTGGCGTCGCGTCGACGAAGGATGAAGAGTGTGCCTGCTGCGGCCTGGCTTGGAGGGTACGACGCGGCACAGTGTCTGACGACGTCGCCAGGCTCAACCTTCGTCGCTTCGCCGAACTTCCGTCGGGGCTCAGCGGGTCGCAGCTGGTGGATCTCTTGAGCGTAGCGCACGCCATCTTGGTGGTAGCTTCTGACGGTTCGAGGCTTGCGAGGCGGCGGCTCTTGGTTCGAGCGATGCCGCTCGAACTCCACTCCGCAGCTGCCGGCTGAGGATCGGCACAATCAGGCGCAGTCTCTGCCCTGGAAGACCGCGAGACGCGCACCTACGTCAGCGACAGTGCCAACGCCTCGCGCACCTCGGTGCGCAATGATGGTGATAATGTTCCTTCAACATGGCACGAGTCACCGCATTGGAATACGGCGTCTTCTCTGTCCTCCTCAAGACGCGAGCAGCCCAGTGGCCGTTCGGCATCGACAATACCATGAAGTGATGTACCTCGAAGCAGCGCAATGCATCCTGCTCTTCTCTTGGCTTATTTCGACTGCGCTTAACAGAATTTCTAAAAAAAAAATAGCATATTTTACTGCCCCACTCTCTTCTTTCTTTCCTTTCTTTGCCCCGACGCCCTTAGTCACGCCTTCTTTGTGAATTGCATAAATAAGGGTCTTTCGTAAAATCGCTATCGAAAAACTGTGAAACGCTCGCGAAACACGAATGTTTATTTTTGTTTCGTTTGTATCATGTGTACTTGGTCGAAACCTGTGACGCGGCCCACAGACGCCTGCATTGATATCTATTTTTTGTCACTAGCGGTTTTTTTTAGATATCTGGTTCATTTTTTTTTCTGCAGATGGTGGTAAACAAGATTACGCTGCGATTTCGCCCCCTAAGGGGAGAGTACGTGAGCGCCGTCTCCGGATCCAACTAAATTTCTTTGCCTGCCTGCGCGGCCTCACTCGCTGTCGTTGCTGATATTTTTCACACTTTTTTTCGACGACACGTACCATTTAAATTATAACGCACACGCTTTGATCGGCAGCACCTTATGCAGTTTAATGCAGTTCACAACACAACTGGATGCCAGGTAACAATCACGGCAGTAGCCACTTGCAACGCTGCCTCTCAAGATTGTGAAGGCTTCGTCGAGATGATGATATAAAGTTACCACTGAGTCGCCTGTGCACGTAGCGAAAAATTCAATTTAGTTATAGTTGCATTTGAGGTGCATATCGAGGGCTCGTGACCTCTGGCGCAGCAAAAACAGTCGTTAACGGCCAGTTGACATGGCTCATACGTCTTATCAATTGACTTGATTAATGTTGATTCAAATGTCGAATATTTTGTTTTTTACACTCTTTGTAGTCCAGTGATAATTTACCTTAGAAAGAGAAACGATGAGTACATTGATTTGATTGATTTGTGGGGTTTAACGTCCTAAAATTACCATTTGATTATAAGAGACGCCGTAGTGGAGGGCTCCGGAAATTTTGACCACCTGGGGTTCTTTAACGTGCACCAAAATATGAGCACACGGGCCTACAACATTTCCGCCTCCATCGGAAATGCAGCAGCCACAGCCGGGATTTGATCCCGCGACCTGCGGGTCAGCAGCCGAGTACCTTAGCCACTAGACCACCATGGCGGGGCAAAAACGATGACGGTCCAGGAAAAGCAGCGAGGTCAAGGAGGCGCGCGTACGGTTTGACAACCTTGCACTGGGAAAAGAAAAAAAGGGGGGGGGGGGGGGGCTAGAAAAAAAAAGTGAAAAAAAATCGCTAAGCTTGCTTGGCCAATCCCTCAAAGTATGTGCCACTTTTTTAGAGAAATCAAATTAGTGAAGCTTCATCAGAGAATACATATTAATTGCCACAAAAAATTGTCACTGAGGTCTGGAAATGTTGTTTGTTGCGCCTTATTCACATGACACGGGGCTAAGCATCGCATGCAGAAAACATGAAGGGCCTACGGACATATACGCGAACCCTTTAGACGCCGCGATTCGAATATTACCTCAAGCAACGCACCAGTTCTGGAACACATTCGCGGGCAGCAACCGTCGAGTTCAAACTGGTAGGTCTTGGCGGTAGCCGGTTCAGGAAAACGTTCCGTTGTAAGGATGTAATACGAGATGTGGTGCATCCTCTGACACGTCTCCGGTACATTGATATTGCTGCTGATAATTATTCGAGTGACCACTAAGTAATGGACGCGGGGCGTGCAGCATCTGCAACGCATTCTAAGGAAACGGTGTTTTCATCGTACGGGAAAAAAAATCACTGCATATCCACGGAGTGAATGATGATGAGTGGGATGAAGCGTGCGTCAGTTCGTCCGTGCTTCCGTCCATGCGTCCATCCATTTGTGCGTCTGTCCTTGTGTCCATCTGTGCGTTCGCGCTTCCGTCCGTGCGTCTGTCTGTTCATCCGTTCGTTTATATAGTGAACACTCCAAGTACCACCATTTCGCATCTGTTCATTATATATTTAT